>JASAON010001567.1:0-60291 GCA_030849065.1 Jaenimonas drosophilae
GTGGTTGTTGTTGCCGATGCATCATCTTTTGTGGGAGGACTATCCGACTTCGAGCCTTCTTCGGTTTCCTTAGCGGCAGATGAACCTATTTCTGCTCCATTTAATGATGATGATGCAGTGGATGATGTATGCTTCACCACTTCTTCACCATCTGCCGTATTTGTAGTAGTTGCTGATGATGATGATGATGTTGTTGTTGTTGTGGAAGAGTACCGCAGTGAGTGGCACATGACCGACTTCACCACCAATGGAGTATAACCGCAGCACACATGTTGTGCTGCGAGGTGGTGAAGGCCGGAGATCTGCACTCGTCGCGCAGCGTCAATGCCCATTCGTCGATGTCCCACGACGGCACACACGCGCCGCATATTTTTGTGATGGATCAGCAATGATGTTGTGATGAGGTGCCAACACTTGGATGCCTGATGTACATTTCCGCACCTACAACAAGATAAATAACAACAAGATGAAGAGATAGTCATGATGAGAAAGAAAAACCTACACACACAAACACACACAAGTAGCAACAATGCTAAATTAGATTCATCATTTTTTGTGTGTATGTATGAAAGCGCACCTTGCGTGCTTCGCTGTGTTGTGGAGAAGATCTCCAACATGATCGTTCATCACAGTCATGTGTTGATGCTGCTCCATGCAATGTACCACGTTGGGCGATGAAAGAGCTCATTCATTCTATGTGTGTATGTGTGTGTGTTGCACATCTTTACAACCATGAATCCACCGGAAGAGGTTGTTGGCTGCGCATACGTGAAGACATCGTCACTCGTGGCGCAACGTGCGTCGGTGGCGCGCTCGCACGTCGTGGCATCAACGGCGGAGGTGGCCGCAGCGGAGATGGTGATGGTGATGATGATGATGGTGAGGATGCTTGCCTATGTTGTGAGGGTGTGCGGACAAAGTAGTCCGTCGTGCTCCTCATGGGTTGTTGGATTGATTGCACATCTCTACGAGATTCACCACCAACCACACAGGAAGTAGCACAACCGTTGCTGCTGTTGGTGTGTTGTGGTCGGTGTTGTGTGGTTCCATCAAGAGCACCAAAGAAGTAGTCTGCCTCAGCATCGCCATCATCCTCTCCCTGATGCATCACGTGGCTGCTTGCGTACATCGGAATCGTATAATAGCCATTGCCAACACGTTGTGCTGTAGATGATGGCTCATCCTCCTTCTCCACATCATCATCATCATCATCGTCATTTAGGTTTTGCTTCTGATTGCCTGACGCACAAGGTGATGAGGCAGGTGGCGGTGTTGGCTGCATCCACGCATCACCATCATACAATTGCGTAGGATCCAGCATGTACGATTGAACCAGCTCCGACGCAGCAACGCGACAATCAACGTGGCGCCATGTGTGCGCGTGCGTACGTTGCTGGTGGCGAAGTACCTCGGCGGGAGAGATGAACGACGGAGGCTGTTGGAGATCATTAGCGCTGCTCTCGTTGGCGATGCGCGAGACGTTGGGAGATGTTGGCGTCGATGCATCCGCCGTAGATGCCTGCGGAGGTGTGGCGAGAGCGTGTGTGGGAAGCGACTGTAGGGAAGATGGCCCATCATCATCATCATCATCATCATCATGATCCTGCTTGTTGTTGTAGTTGAGATGGTTGTTGATGTTGTTGCAATGGACGTTAATTGTTGTTGTTGGTGTTGCGTTGCGATGATACGATTTTGTGGGGATTGGTGATAGCTTCACCGGTGATGGGAATCCGCTGGGACGCAGAAGCGATTCTTCTTCTACATCTGCATCTACATCGACGGCACCGTACGTACGTGGTGGTGGTGAGGTGCTGAATGATGTTGGTGCACGGTACGAACTCATCGTCGTTGTCGTTGTTGTTGTTGTTGTTGGGTGGGTGGTATGAGCATCTAGATCACACTTGTGCTTGTGTTGATGTCCATCATCATCATCTCCTCCAGCCTTGCCATCTGGTGTGTGCAGCAATCCGCCAACTATCGTTGTTGTTGGCTCTAACTTCATCGGC
The DNA here is from genome assembly GCA_030849065.1 of Jaenimonas drosophilae. Lineage (NCBI taxonomy): Eukaryota > Euglenozoa > Kinetoplastea > Trypanosomatida > Trypanosomatidae > Jaenimonas > Jaenimonas drosophilae. Next base: position 2,007 of record JASAON010001567.1, read on the forward strand.
GTGGATGCTGACCACACATCCATCCTTGGTACACCATTATCATCATCATCATCATCATGTTCGTTGATGGCGTTCATGTTGAGGTGTGGAGATGGTGCAAGACTTGTTGGGGTAGGTGGTTGTGTTGTGCATGACGTTGATGGTGGTGGGTGCATCAGCATCAGAGACGATTGGCGATGATACTCACTTGGATGATCCAGTGAGTGCGAATGGATCGTCTCACGTCGGCTGCTGACGCCGCAAGATGAGAAGGTGGACCTCCCCAACCCAATCTCAATGTCGGAGCTCATCCATCCATCTGCAGTTTTCCTGTGTGCCGTGGTACTCTCCACGTGGGAAGATGATGTTGCACAGGCTGCAGGTCGTGCTTTGCGCGCAGGAAGCCGTGAAGTGGCTGTGGTGCCACTCATCTACTATACGGAGCAACACACACGTATGTATGTGCGTTTGCTTGTGCGTTGTTGTTGTTGTGTAATTGTTGGTGCAGAATTGTTGTTGCACGTTCTTCTACAGCCTAAAAAATTCAAAAAACAAGGTAAGAAGATGTGATGAGATGGGGGGAGATCATTCAGTGATGCACACACATACCATGAAACGTACACGTACAAGAGTAGTAGCACGATATGAGCAAAACGTATTATAAATTCAGCACAACACATGTGTGTGTGTGTGTGTGCATGTGATTATGTAGTTGAGTCGCGAAATTGAAGATCAGCAACTAGTGCGACGTGGTCTGACGGATATTTTGCGTTTGGCAACGCAAACTGCGCGCAAAGCTCCTCCTCGGGTGGTATAGGCACCGTCTTGCACACCTCCACATCATCATGGCTCACAAGAATATAATCAATCACCTCCTTGAAGGTCATGGTGTAGTTGGTCCACGGAAGAGATGGATCGGTGCGCCCGTAGCAATCGTCGAGACGTCGTCCTGTGCTCAACGATTTGGCGAAGAAGTTCTCGAGCGGAGGTCGTTCCTCATCCACCGATGTTTTGGCACGCGCGACCGTCACTGGCTGACGTGGAGCATCTTCCACACCGCCACCCTCCATCACCTCCGCCAATTCCGTCTCGCTGTAGCCCAGTTGGCGATCGCAGCCCCACCAAAACAATTTGCCCTTCTCCCACGAATGATGATGATCCTCCACCTGGCCAGTCGTGAGGAGGCGGTACGCACCTGTGGTGTGTGTGCAGTTGAGATCTCCACAGAGGAGCACTGAACGACGTACATCTGCACCACCTTCTTCCGCCAAACGATGGAGCTCCTTCACCATCATGTAGGCCTGCAGGATGCGAATGTGGCAGGCGTTGGCGTGGTAAAAGAGGTGCGTGTTGCCCACAACCAACTCACGCTGTGTGCGTTGGTCGTACACAATGACGCAACTACCAATGGACGTGATGCGCTCGAGAGCCTCCTTCAGCTCTGGATGCGTGGATGCAATCTGCGCCGCCATCTCCGCATCATGTGTGGCGAAGTATTCCCAATTCAGCGAGATGCGCGAGCTCTGCACGATGCGGTAGCGATCCTGCCGCAGCAACAACGCACAACCTTCTTGAACCTGGCCACTCTTGTTGTGGTACACGCCAATATAGCCACATGCCTCCATCACGGGGAGGAGATAATCGCGGAAGAGCTTCTTGCCACACTCTTGAAGCGCCACAATGTCTGCGTGCATGTGCATCAGCTCATGAGCAATCTTCACTTGACGGTTGGCGATGTCAAGCACCTCCATCGTTGCAAATGGATATATTTTTGTACGCGCACTCTTGGTGCTGCAAAAATCTTCGTAGAGAATGTTGTAGCTCGCCACGCGGAAGGCCGGGGCCGTCGTGGCACTCGTGGTGTGCGTCCAGCGATCAGCGAGAGGTGGTGCATCTTGAATCGGTGTTCTCAGGCGCATCTCCGACCAAACATCGCCATCCGTGGTTGGTGAGATGCGGAGTTGAAGATGGCGGCCACGGTGTTCGGCGGTTGGGGTGTAGAAGGATGCATGGCCAACAACAATACGTGTAGCACCATCATCATCATCATCACACACACTCCACTCATAGCGAAATTCAGAAGATGCAGAGAAGGCGGTGGTGATGGGCCCGCAGATGCACGGAATACCAACAACAGGTGCAGAAGGATTGCCCATGGAGATGATGGTTGGCACGTTGTAGCGCACGGCGAGCTCCAACGTGGTGCCAATCCGCACAAGTCGTGCGTAGGGCCACACACGCAGGTTGGATTGTGCCACGTCCAGCGGCACCAAACGTTGGCGCACATCATCTGTAATGGGGCTGTTGTCGTTGAAGATGCCAGGCTCACCAAAGATCTGCACTTGTGGGCAACGTTGGAGCATGGCCTCCTTGTTCTTGTTCGTCTTCTTGCGCGATGATGTTGGCGCATCATCATCTTCCTGAAACAGCATTCGAAGCCGTTCAACGGTTTTATCCGCACCGCCATCCACTTGACGAGACATGCTCTTGGTGATGGCACCCGCGCAGATATCGATGGAGATGATGGCGCTCTCATCCTGATGAAGCACCACAACCGTGTTGGGTGAGCTGGCGCCACGAACAAGGGGAGCGGGGATGGAGGATGCTCCGCCACCACTTTTTGATGATGATGGCGAAGACTTGGCACCCTTCATTCGTCGTGGTCTGCGATCGAACAAGAAGTTGGTGGTGGTGGTGGTGTTGCTGCGTGATGATGATGAAGAGCTGCTGATGGAGCGTCTCTGCAGCTGTGGAGATGTGAGGGGAGAAAACACCGCGGTGGCACACAACTGAGGAAGACAACGTCGAAGAAGTGGGCCAACAAATCGGTGTTTTGCAACGACGGGAGTGTGAAGTAGTAACGATGATGATGATGATGGGCCAACAGCGACGGCACGGCCAAGAAGGTTTTGGAGCAGCCTGATCAGCGGGCGTGGTCTGATAAGACCTCGCCACACAGCAACGCAAGTCAATGAGCTACTCACCTGTATGAGGGTGGCGGGGTTGATGAAGGTAGGCCACCACGCTTAGAAGGGCAAACCAAGAAAGAAAAGAAGATGCATATGAATAAAGCCCAGACATGTTTTGCACGCATGCACACACAAATCGTGAAACCATGAAATATCAGTTGATCCATCATCATCATGGATGCAGGTGCAGCTGTACCTCCTCATGTTCATCCTGGATGGAGCCTACGCCTCCACGTGTTGCGTGCAGCCACGCATGTCTTCCGCTGCTTCCCACATGAGCGCATCCACCACACGCAGATCTTCAATCATTGGAAGAAGATAGATGCGAACGGCGAGCGATGCACGATGAACGAGCCACGCACACATACACAAGAGCGCCGACGCCCATATTGTCGTGGCGGAGATGTATTGGCTCACAAATAAACGATCATTTTCCACGGGTGCGGCCTTCGTCTTGCCAGTTCCAGCCATCATGATTGGTTGTGCCAGGAGCTCCGTGTAGATGGAGCACAGAAACATGAGGAGGCATACACCAACCAATGCAAAGCGTAGTGGGTAAGTGCGAAAACGATGGCGAAGGAAAGGAAGTGGCAGGCTGCTTAGATTCTTGATCAGCATCAACTTCAGAATCACATCAATGAACGTCATTGGCGAGACCAGCGTACCTTCGACGTGTGCTACGAACGGCAATCACAATGCCAACTACTTGTACTACTATTCAGCACGTGAATTTAAGGAGGAGAGAGAAATACATAGACACGAAGAGAGCAACTTATGCAGTGCTTGCGTGTGCTGGTAGTGGTGTTTTTTTTCAGGCATGTTTTTGCGCGTTGTGCGTGCGTGCATCAGCCAATCTCGTCGCAGCCATGCACCGCGCTACATTGAAGAAGGGCCGAGACACCTCCCCTACCTCCTCCATCTCCTCAATGAGCTATCACTAAGATAAACACGTATACGCACAAGAAAACGTCTTCTGTTCTTCAATGAGTACGACCATCACATGCCTGCAAGCAAGAGTCAGACATGCCAATACAAGAGAACGAGTGTACGTATGAACGAGAATAAAAGGTGGTGGTATGCATGGGTGGAGTGTTGTGTGTTCTGCTTCATCTCAATCTGCATTGACCACACGCACAGGCAACGCGCTGCCATCAACAGTATCATCATCACCATCAGCTAAAAGTAGGTAGTTTGGCGCACCTTGTTTGCCGATGAAACACGACGTCCATCAATGATGTCTTCTACTTCCTCCACAGTATGTGGCACATCACCAAGATGCAATCGGCACACAACCTGATTACCACGCTTGAGCGTCTCTGCCTCCTCATCGCTGAGTGTCGGGTAGGGGCGCACCGCCACACGCGAGCTCACAAAAGGATCCTCCACATCCAAAAACATGCGGAAGTTTGCCAAGTCTGGTGCGGCAAAGTCGCGATCGAGATGATGCGAGAAGACGATGCAGCGGCTCGGGTGTACGTGCATCTTTTCTGCCGCACGAAGATGAATATCCACGTGTGGTCGGCCCTGGATCTTGCGGTTGTGTGCCTCCTCACCATCAATGCGGGCCACAAAGAAGTCGGCGAGCTCGGGATTCTGCGCGAGGAGCTGATTCAAACAGCGGCTGTACGTAACAATAGCCATGGCGATGCCATTTTGTGCGAAGTTGCGCAACATGGCCAACAAATCGGGATTCACGAGCGGCTTTTCCTTCGCCAACATCTCCGCCATCTCCGCCAGCTTGGCATTGCCAAGCCCATAGCGCGTTTCTACAATCTCTGCATCCTCAGACGTTCCCACATCCAAACTAATGCCACGCTTCAGCAACAGCTCATGAATACCGCTGTAAGCGATCTCACTCTTTTCCTTCTCATAAGCAACGGCCTCGATGAACTCCTCCGGATTCAGCCTCGGGATGGGGCGGTTGTGCAAGGTTCGGTAGCTCTCAAAGAGCGTCTCCAAGGTGCGCAACCACGACACGTAGCTGTACTCGAGAATGTTGTGAAAGACGGCCTCACACAAGAAGACGGCACCATCAAAGGAGTTGTTGCGGTTGGGAAGAGCCCGTGGCACCTCGAGACGGCGTCGTGCCGTGCAACTACGCAATCCACTGTGCAAGTGAATGCGATGATCAAACGGGCGGTGCACAAAGCGCAGGCTATCTCCGGAGAGGAGCTCAAAGAGAATCACGTCACAGTCGAGGGAGGTACGCAACGCGCTGCCACGCCAGTGAATGGTGAAGCTGTAGCGTGCAACACCGGCGGGCAAGATGGGGTCGAGTGAAAGAACGTTGTTGCCGCATGAAACACCGCCCATGCCCCACGCCAACGTGAGGAGAGAACAGCTCATCGCACCGAGGTGGAGGCCTTGTTCTGCGGTGTAGGTGATATTGTCCAGATCCAAGTTGCTCAGCGAGCGAAGATAGGGGATCGGCTGCGCGAGATTGCCACGTGCGTGGCAGAGCGCGACGGCCATGATGGCCAAGCCTTCGGGTGAGTCAAAGGTGCAGAGGGGGCGGTAGTACATGGTGTTGCGCTCGAGATCCATCTTGGAGAAGTACTTTGGATAGAGCAACATGCCAAGGAGCACTTCGGGTATATCAATGACCTTCTTTCGGTAGATGGTGAGTGGGTGATAGTTCATGCTGAGTGGGTGCTTGGTGCGCTCCTCACTCCACTGCTCCAGTGAGTCAAAGGTATCGTGGACCGTGTAGATGCCATGGCCGTTGCTCTGTGGCATGCACATGGCCTGGGCCACCTCCCCCATCGTGCGGAGCTCCTTGGCGGAGAGATCAAGGCGGTTCAGCAGCTCCTCCACACGTGCCGTCCCGAGCACACTCTCCTGCTCCTTCACGAGCTGCAGGGCAAAATCCATGTGGCACTTGGCGGACACATGGATGTAGAAGTTGCCGCAGTTGTTGTTGTTGTATTCATCAGCACCGGCGATGTTGTCAATGCGGAAGGAGGTATGGTTCTCATGCCACTCCCCCAATTGTGGCCATACGCGGGCCGTCTCGAGCATCAGCTCCAACAGCAGCAGCCGCTCCTCATCACTCAGATCCACCACCGCAGAGCAGTACAAGTGAATGAGGTAGCCCACTTCTGGGTTGACGTGGAAGCGGCCAAAGTTGGCTGCCGTCACTGTGGTGCAGCTGGTGCCGTTGAAGGTGTGTGGTGGGTACACGGCACCACTCCTGAGGTAGAGCATCGCAGCGTTGCGTCGAGCTTGAGGGAGGAGGTGCCACAGACTCTTCAGCAAGCCCATGGCAGCTCGAGGCAAGGTAAGGGTGAAGCACATGCCATAAAAGATATAGTGCGTCAGATCGAGCATCAACCCGTTGCCCGGGCAGGAACACCCGGAGCGGGAGAGGCCATTCTCAATGTTGTAGCTCACGTTGAAGAGGCGAAACGCGTTGTAGAGGAGGGCGAGACGTGTACGGTTGGGGGCCAACTCCTCATGAAGCTGCAAATCGATATCGTAGAGAGACCAAAACTCCTGCAAGGAGCTACGACGACGTTCAAGGATGCTGGCGAGGCTGTGAAAGGGCTTCGGTTCCGTGCAGAGCTGCAACATTGGGTCAAAGGTCATGTGCCGTGCGCGGAGGCTAATAATAACCTGCTTCGGCACACAACCATCAGCGACGGGCAGCACGAAGCGCTTGGTGATGATGCACTTGCTCGAGGAGGCCCCACTGACGCGTGCGCCGCCAAGATGATCATCCACACGTCCACCAAAGTACACCTCCTGATCGGCGTCGAGCTGTCTCGCCGCGGCGCTTACGGTGGTGTGCGGGAAGCGCTCAAACACAAGCCCGCTATGATCGGCATCGTCGGTGCAACTCGCGATATCTACAACCGGGGTGAGAGGTTGTGGGGTGGCCATCTCATTTGCGCCATCCTCGTAGCACACTTGGCAGCTCACGTCGGTGGAGCTGTGAATGCAGAGGCCCGAGGTGGTGGAGCGCTGAAGGAGCTCATCCATCTCAATGGTTTCCATCACCGACCAATGCGCCAAATCAACAATGAAGGACACACAAAACTCCAACTTTGTGGTGCTGCACACCTCTGCTGGTGGTGCACGTCCGCCACCGAGGCCGCCATAGACCGACATGGATGGCGCACCACATTGGTTGGGCGAGACAACCTCGGATGATACGCCGCCCTGCTCCAGCCGATCACGCAAGGAGTGAAAGTGGTGAAAGGTCAGCTCCTCACCCCACACGGAGAGGTCCTCCACATCCACGCAACGTACATAATCAGCGTCAAAGACGAGGGCGCCATCGCTGCTCGTGACGTCGGTGGAGTAGCTGCGAAAGGCGCCATCCTCCAAGCTCAGACGGCGGTGTGGGATGGATGAGATGGTGCCGAGCTCGCCATCCACCAAACAACTCAGTCGGACGGAGCACACCGAGGCGCCAATCTGCCGCTCCTGTGGTAGGGCCGAACAGCTCTGATTGCCCTCCCACGTCTGAGAGTGATAAACCCCGTGGAGGAGCACCTCTGTGGCGAAGCATGCCGTCTCAACCTCACTCTTGTGTCGGAGGCCAATGAACCCGTTTGTGTCGTACATGATGCTGTCGGTGACGTTGTTGCTCACGAAGGCGGCAGAGTCGGTACTCTGCACGATGTCTTTGCCATCCAACAAGAAGATGGGCTTCTTGGGGATATCATAATCCCGCGCGAGAAGGTCCTTTTGCATCTTTGAGGAAGATGATGAAGTGTTGCGAGGGCTACGACACAGACGCACACAGGAGGTACCTACAAAGACCCTCTACTTCTCTATCTGCTGGTGAATACTGGGGTGTATGTGTGTGTGTGTGTGTGCTGGCTGAATCTCCTCCCCCAATCCCTCCTGCGGAGGATGTTGTGTGGTGTAGTGCGGTAAATTGTGAAGCTCAGCAAAGACAAAGACGAATGAACCCAAGAACAAGTATCTCTTCTGCGAATGAAATGAAAGAACAATCGTGCGGCTTCTTGGCCACACTCGTACGCACAACCCACAGCCACAATGTAGTGTGTGTGCGTGTGTGCGTGAGAGAGCACGAATGAATGTGTGTTTTGAAGGCAAAAGAGTCACTTGTTGGTACTGGGGCGGTAGATGATGTTCGACGATCGTATAACGATGATGTCGAGCTACGTACAAGAGAGAACAACAACAACAACACGCAACAGAAAAAGAGAAGAGAAGCGGGGTAGTAGGCAGTAACATTATACCATAATAGTAGGATGATGGCGAGGGGTGGTTGCACATCCTCCACATCACGTGGAGCACAGAGGCGCACACATCTTGGTGAAGCAATGGATGGAAGATAGCGTCGTCGAAGTGAAGAAGAAAGAAGGTGAAGGCTCACAACGCAAAACGTTATGAGCTGCAGTCTCTATGGCAATGTCGTGTTCCATCGTCGCTCTATCACCATCATCTCCATGCTGGAGAGAAGTATGTTTGTGTTCTATGCAAGATACAATTCAGTTGATGCATATTGATGCACCGTTGGTATGTCGTGGCACCACAATGCATCATCATGATCATCGAGGAAGTTCTGAGATGAATGCAAGCTTCAATCAACGTGTTTCATGGCGCTTTCGTGCTTCGGCGATGCGCTGCTCGCCCAACGTCATCCGTCCACGTGTGCCACTCGCCAACATTGCCGCCGCCGTCGTGGTTGATGCGGATGGTCGCGCAGAGGTGGCGTAGCGTGCGCCGCGCACACCGCTCCTGTTGGATGCTGAGACCAAATGTGCATTCACGTGGAGTGATCCCACCTCAGACCCCACGGGAGGAGCTGTACGCGGCAGCACACGCACACTCCGTGCAGGTGCCACCACACAAGATGGATAGGCCAATGCCGTTGATGGTTGGCCGTCGGTGTTGCGCGGAAGACGCCCAAAGTAAAAATAATCCTCCTCCGCCTCTGCCCAGCGATGTGGGCTCGGTTCATCTGCGGCAGCACCAACAACATGTGCCACTGACGTACGCGTTGGGAAGGCCTGGGCGAAGTACTCACTATTTACCACAAAAGGTCCTGGGCTGATGCTCGTCGCAGGATCTTGTGGCAGTGCCGTGGTGGCCGCAACCGCTGCCGCTGCGGTGGTGGGAGGTGGTGCCACCACAGCCGGTGGTGGCGTTGGCTCGCGATGCACCACCACACCAGTTGAGACGGCGATATCTGCCGCGGACGCGAGCAGAGCACCTCCTGCTGTTGCTGCTGTGCATGAAGAGGATGATGCTGCTGTTGCTGCTGGCTGATGGCCAAAAGAATAGATACACGCACCGGCTGCTGCTGGTGCAGAGATGGAGAGAGAGGTGGCAGAGGTGTTGTTGGGAAGCACAACAACGGAAGTGATGGAGCTTGGCACCACGCCATCGTTCAAGGCCATCAACGCCTTCTGCGCATCAGAAAGTACCGCAACTGTTGCGGGAGCTGCAGCGGCAGATGATGTAGAGGCAGGTACGTCTGTGGTGGTGGTCGGAGCTGCAAGGGTGAAGGGCGCCGCGTACCTGCGTAGCTCCGGCGAGATGGCCGTCAACGCACCAGATGATGTGCCAACCTCCTCCTCCTCAGCACTCTCAAAGGAGCTATCGCTGTAGTTAGGCTCCACCGTTGTTGTGTGGCGGCGTGGAGGGGAGGGCGATGATGATGATGATGATGCATGGCGTACCTTGGCAGATGCACCACGTACACGTGTCTTGGCTGGGGGTGGTGCTTGAATGCTCTGCGACGTTGGTTTTGCGCGAGGTGCCTTGGCCCCAGCCTTTGATAAGAAGGAGGCCGACAGGAGCTGCACAAGTCCGGCAAGTCGGCTGTACAGCTTGCGCGTGAGGAGCTCTGCACGTTCATCTTGTGGAGCACCGGCGAGGTCGTTGCCATCCCACTGATTTAGACGAATGAGTGGCGTCTTGGTTGCTGCCTTGTGCAGCCGGTCCTTCTGCGCGAGAAGAGGGCGAAGTGAGGCCAACGCGAGATGGCGTGGTGTTGGTGTGGCATCGTGCGTTGGTGGTGCAGCAACGGTTGGGGCTGGTGGAGGAGGTGCGGCGGCAGCAGCAATGATGTTGGCAGCGGCAAGGAGATTTGGTGGAGGGAGAAGAGCAGATGGGGGTGCTGGAAGGGCTGATGCATCCGCCACCGGTGGGGCAATGAGCTCCGCCACAGAAACTGTGGGCTGCGGTGGTGGTGGTGGTGGTGGTTCCACGACTTCCTGCACAAATTGGCGCACCGCCTGGCGTACATCTGCCACCACCGAAGCAGTCTTGTCGCGGAGATCATTGGAGCGCTGAATCACCGCATCTCGTGGTGCAGGTGCCGTGGTGTTATTGGCTGCTGCTGTTGGTGGTGGTGCAAGCGCATGAGCATCTTGCGTTGGCATGCCAAGTGGCAGGGGCAGTGGAAGCGGCTGCAGAGATGGCGGCGCGGCAAAGATCGAGGTTGCGGTTGTTGTTGCGTTGCTCGCTGTACTCAGCGGTGCTACACCAGGCGTCGTGGGTAGCAGAGCTCCCTTTCCAGCCTCCAGGTGTTGAAGTAGCGTTTCGGCGAGCGCATCGATGCGGTCTGCGCTCGCGCGTGTGTCCTTCACCCACGCATCCGTGATGATGATGCGTGCGTCAGCCTCATCGCGGAAGTAGCCCGCCCCCATGGACTGATGTTGCCGCGACGATGATGCTGCGTGCTTCGACGTCGCGCGTCGCAGAGGTGCAGCAGCAGCACCTCCTGCATCACCCTTCGCCCACTCCTTCTTCACACGCTCACGTTGCTTGTCTGGGCCGGCGTTGCTCGCAAAAATCTTGTCGTGGCGATTCCTCTCCACCACCTCCGTCAGACGCTGCATGACCTCCTTGTGCTTCTCCACACCCTTCATGAGCGATGTCACGCGGTTGCCAATGTACTTGGCCATCACATGCGCGATGCTGCTGTTGAGCTGGTGCAATCCCTTGCCCATGGTGGCAATCGCATCCATGAAGAGCTGTTTCTCCTCCCACAAGGAGTTCTTCAGCGACTTATTCAGCTCATGCATCGCCTCCAGTTCCGTTGCAACCCCGGAGAGGAGGTGCGCCACCGCAATGCGGCGAAACGGTTTGGCGGCGGCATAATCCTCAAACTTCGTTCCGGCACGATGGGTCTTGGACTTAACCGCGCTCAGACCAACCACAGAGGCCTTCATGGACTTGAGAATATCACGAGCCTGACGGGTGAGTGAGATGCAGTTCTCCAAAATGTGTACGCGTGCGTCGCGATCGGGAACATGGCTGGGGAGGTTCTCAACTTTATATGCCTCACTGAAGGTGGTGCAGCACCGCTCACTCATCTGAATGAGGCGCTCAATCTCATCCTCCTTCAGATACAAGGCGGGCTCCATGCCTTCACGTTCCGCCAACGTTGCCTTGGTCATGATAATATCAACGGCGGCGTTCTTCTTCTTGAGGAAGTCTTCCTGCCGACGCAAGAAGGCGCTGAAGTTGGGCGGAAGGGCGTTGGGGTCGCGGTGCTCATCATCCTCATCTGATGCACCCGCCGTTGTTGTGGAGGCAGCCGTGCGTTTGGCAGCGGCATAGGTGACGAGGAGGCTATCATCGATGGTGTGGTATGTGTTGGCGAGCGGATGCACCACATCATCCGCATCATGATGTGGTGGTGGTGGTTGGGTAGCGGGAGAGGTACTCCTGCTGTGTGAATGGGGCCCCGTGGAGCGAGAGCGCGCACGTGCTGGATGCGCCGCGCGCGCACCGCGACTTCCGCGCAGTTTGGCGGTGGTGAGGCCGCCACACATCAAGATGGATAAATCATCCCCACATGGCGCCGCACCACCAAATGCCATGGGCGGAAGTGGATGCTTCAGCTTCGCATGCCGCCACACATACTCACCGCCCGCCGTTGGGACGAGATTCAGCTGCGCAATGGTGCTCAGAAAGCCGTCTTCCTTGATGGCATCATGTCGGAGGGTGGAAGCCACACCACCAACAATCATCATGCGCGCGCCAACGACGCAGGCGGAGTGGCCAGCTCGAGGTCCAGCTGAACCGCTGCACGTGAGTTTCTCCCACCGTTCGTTGATGATATCAAAGGCCCAGCAATCCTCCAGCGGCTCATTCTGCGCATCGAAGCCACCGTAGATGATCATGTACTGGCCAAAACGTACGGCGCTGTGGAGGTATCGTGCGCATGGCCGAGCGTTGGATGATGTCACGGCGTTAAAGCACAACGTTCGCAGATTGTAGGATTCCACGTCGAGCACGCGGAGCTCATCCGTTGGCTGCAGATACTCATTCACACCACCAAAGAGAAGAACCCCCTTGCCATAGGCCACGGCGGAGTGAAAGCAGCAGGTGATGGGCGTGGAGGTGGTGATGGCGCGCCACGTCTGATCCGCCAAGCTCATATCAAAGGCAAAAGGAACGAAGCCAACGTTGGCGGAAGATGGTGCGAGGGTCTGGCCAATGCCATGCAACCGTGCGGGCTTCACCTCCTGACGTGTGTTTATGAAGGGCATCAAGAGTGCCACACGTGCCTCACAGAGATGATCATCCTGCATGGCACGCTGCCAACCATCTGGAAGCATACCTCCCGGGCCGATGCCACCCACCACAACCAACCGATCCATGGCAGAGACGGCGGTGAGGGTGTGGGCATAGTGGCCCGCCGGAGAACACCGACGTCCTTCCACGCGGCGCCAGCTTCCGTTGAGCAACGTAAACTCATACATTTCTGGATGAATAGTTTCAAAGCTGCCACGGGTGAGACCGCCGTACATCACCACACGCTGGGATTTATCCACGGCGCTTGTGTAGGAGGTTGTGGCGTGGAAGCTCAACGCGCACGGGCGAAAGAGTCGCGGATTGTGTTCGTCAAGGATGGTGCGGTAGTGCATACGCCCATAATCCACTTCTGCCACAGCGGGAGGTGCGAAGGACGCCCACAACTCCTGACGAGACAGAGACGAAAGTGTGTTGGCGTTGTTTTGGATGTTGTGTGCGGGCAATGATTTGGGAGGTCGTTCGTTGGGGTAGTGAAGGAGGGTGAGCTGAGTGGATTGTGCGCCACCACCACCACCTCCACGACGGGGAGCTGCCTCTCCTCCTCCAGTACGTGCGGCTGCCGCTTCGTGTTGCAATGCGTTGAGTACGTCATGCCAGCCCGTCGCTTGCGTTCCGGGTGGTGCCTGGATGAAGGCCGCATCATCCTTCAACGTGTCTGGGTACTGGCGCCCGGTGATGCCACTGTTCTCCTCCATCTCCTCTGCATCATCATAATCATCATCATCATCGCTTCGGTATTCTTCCGCGGTGAGGCTGATGCCATGATCGAGTGGCATACGCTGGCCGTCCATCTGCAACAGAGCCTCGAGGTTTATGGGATGTTGCATCACGTGTGCGCCATGATCATCCACAAACTGAAGTTGGATATCCTCCCCGTTGGCGCCCCGAGTGAAGTCGTACATGTTGTGTGTGTGTTTTGTATGTTGTTTTCTGATTTGCTGATGAAGTTGCGTACCTTGGTGTGGCACACAAGTCTATGTTCGGTAGCGGTGATGATGTGTTGAGCTACGCTGATGTATGAAGGAGGGCCAACACAACTCCAGCCCACAAAAGAAAAACACAAGACTACGACTACGAGCACATGGCAATGAGGATGAAAAGGAGGAGTATGTAGTACAGCAAATGAGGAGGAGAGCATCAACACACGAAACATAAAGATGAAGGTTCTTGGCATCTTCCATTAATCAGCCATCATGCCTGTCGTAGATGCACGATGGCTGATTATTTCAGATTATTCGAGCAAACCGATGTGATGAAGCACAATCTCATGCATTATCTGGGGCTATACAACAAGAGTAGTTGGCGCGTGTGTGTGCGTGTATGTGTGTGGGACGTGGATGCTGATGGGCCTCTTCACGCTAGAGCTGAAGACGCTCCTTTGCTTGCTTCAGCTCATAGGCTATATCAGCATCCACCACCTCCGATGCGCTGCGGAAAAAGTCGCTGACCTGCAACAACCACTCAATCTCCACTGCAGAGCCCGTCCGAATGAAGGTGCCATCCGGTCCGTGCACCTCCAGGCGATCGTACATGAGCCACGTTGGCCGCCGCCCAACCCCGGCGGTCAAGATGGATGATCGATGATGCAAACGTACGTTGAGACCATCGCGCACGGTGCGATACATCTCCGAGTTGGGCATCAGTCGCGCCACTTGCGTGAAGAAGCCTTCGAGGATGGCCTTGCGCAACGCCACAGAATTAACCGTCTGCGAATCAGCACGGTAGGTGGAGATGATGGGGATGTGCAACTCCTGCATGATACGACGGAGTTGGCCGTACACCTGCACCGCCTGCTGCATCGCTTGCGGTCGCAGGAAATGATCCCAGCAGTACTGCGTGGATTGGCTGCTCTTGTAGTAGGCGTGAAAGGCAAAAAACAAGGTGAGATGATCTCCATCTGCACGTGCGTAGAGCGACTTGGCGGCATCGGCCTCAACCCCACGTTTGGCTGGCCGCGTGAAGATGGTGCCGGCCTCCAGCATGGCCGCCACCACAACCGCATCTCCGGCACAACCATGATCAGCCGCCTTGATTAGCATGCGCGCGATACACACATCGACCGGGAAGTGTGCCATGCGTTTGCCGAGAGGCGTGAGCTGCAACTCCTCATCCACGGCACCAAAGTACATGAGCTGGTAGTAGGCGTCACTCAGTCCTTGTTGTGTGGGTGCATCCAGAAACGGAAAACTGCACGGGTTGGTGACGCCCATGTTGAGCAAGTGAAGCAGCGCGTTGACGATGTTGCAGCGCAGAATCTCCGGATGTGCCTGATTGGGGAAAGCATCAAAGTCTTGGCGTGTGTAGAGGCGGTAGCATGTGCCGGGGCGAGTACGTCCTGCACGACCACGACGTTGCTCCGCCGACGCCTTGCTAATGAGTGAGGGGAGGAGGTAATCCACGCGTGCGTCACTGGCGTACAAACTCTGCTTGGAGAAGCCGCCATCCACCACGAAGACGATCCCGTCCACGGTGACGGATGTTTCGGCGATGTTCGTGGAGAAGATGATCTTGCGCACGGTTGGTGGAGCTGGAGCAAAGACGCGTTGCTGATCGGTGAGGCTGAGTGAGCCGTACAACGGCAGCACCGAAACCCTGGTGGGGCGTGAAGAGGAAGTACATGATGATGATGGTGATGATGGAGGGGATGCATCATGTTGATGCTGTTGGTCGGAGGGCATTGGTGCATCTGTGGTGGGAGATGAATGGTTGCTGCTTCTACTGCGATTGTTGTTGTTGTTGTTGTTGGAGCTTCCATCTTCATGAAGGGAGTCGTGGAGTGCCGCCTTCACAGCCTTCACGGCGCGCTCAATCTCAGCCTCACCCGTCAGAAAGCAAAGTACATCTCCATCTCCCTCTCGTGCGTGGAGCTGCAACACGCACTCCACCGCCGCCGCCACATAATCCTGCACAGGTGTTGGTGAAAACACAACCTCCACCGGAAACATGCGGCCAGAGACCTGAATGAGCGGTGCGGCAGGGAAGAAGCGTTGGAGAGTTGCGACGTCGAGGGTCGCCGACATCACCACCAAACGCAACATGGGCCGACGTTGCAGCAGCTGCTTCAACAGTCCAAGGACGATGTCGGTATCTACCGTACGCTCATGTGCCTCATCCACAACAACAACGCTGTACTTGCACAAGTCTGGATCGGACATCATCTCTCGCAACAACATACCATCGGTGGAGTAGAGCACACGCGTGGATTTGCTCATGACGGATTGAAAGCGTACGTGATAGCCAACCTCATTGCCGAGCACCACATCCATCTCTTCCGCCACACGTGTTGCGACGGAGATGGCGGCAATACGTCGTGGCTGCGTACAGGCAACCAATCCAGGAAACTGATCGCGGAGCTCGGCAATGAAGTGCGGCACTTGCGTGGTTTTTCCGCTTCCCGTCTCTCCCACGAGCAGCACAACAGGATGTTGGCGCACCATCGCTTGAATCTCATCCCGCTTGGCGTAGACGGGCAGCTTCTGACGTGTACGGAGTATATCGAAGTACTTGTTGGTGTATGCCATGCCCGTAAACGGGTTGGTGATGGGTGCTGATGTGGATGGCGCACATGCGCCTGACGTCATCTCATCGGCACGATGGCGTGTGGCGGGGTTGAGCTCCACATCGAAGGCCTCGCCATCACGCGGCCGCGCACGGGAGGTGGCGGCATCCATCTCCTCTAGAGAAACTTAGAAATGCAGATGAGTGATGATGATGATGTTGATGAAGAATATGTTGTACGCACGTCCGTAGAGGAGTTCAAGCACACATGAAAAACCATGGAGAAGTGAGATTCTGAGCAGCAACACTCGATACAGAATAGCGAACACGCTGTTGCTCATCCGCAAACAGCCCATAACACACAAACCATGCGTATATGCATGTACGTACGTGTATTGTGGTATGTGGGTGGGTTCGATCCAGCATCAATTCAATGATCATCATCATGCACACAACTCAGCTGCTTCGCCAAACGCGTAATGCATGAGCTCCTCCATCGTGTGGAGTTGCACCTCAACATCTGCTCGTCGCGGTGTGGCGGAGTTGGCGCTGCAAAAGCTGTCAAAGACACCTCCTTCTGGCGTTGCGGTGAGTTGTGCTGTGGTTGTCATGACCACCTCCTCCGAGGGTGTGGTGGATGAAGCACGTCGTGGTGTACGAGCAACTTGTGTTGTTGTTGTTGTTGTTGTTGGGATCGTTGTTCGTGGTGTGTTTGTGTGTTGTGCTCGTGGAGTTGGTCGTGGATGCACAACATCCATCACACTACGCATCAGGGAAGATGCACGACTCATGGAGGGTGCCGGAGTTGTTGTTGTTGTATTCGTTGCCGGTGTTGAGCTCATGTTGTTGTTTGTTGCTGATGATGGCGCTGCGGCAGTGGTTGGGCGACGAAAGCCGCCATCAAAGGGGAGGAACACACGAATGTTGCAGCTGAACGCACCTCGATGGCCGCCACGTGCGGCGGTGAGTTGTGGTGAGGCACACGACGCACGTGGTGATAAAGCTCCCCTCGGTGTTGTTGTTGCTGTTGCAGCTGTTGTTGTTGTTGTGGGTTGTGTGGGAAACGGTGAGGCGGGTGCTAACGTCGGAGCTGCGCCATCGCCATGAACGAGGCCATGCGGGAGGAAGTGCGGGTTTAGGAGATTCATCAAAGATGATAGGGTTGCATCGCCCGTGGCACACAACTCAGTGCTAGCCAGGCCCTTCTGTAGCTGACGCAAGCAGCTCATCGTCCTCCATAATGATGATGATGATGATGATGATAGCGCTGATGAAGTGTTGGTATGTTCCTCATCTGTTGTGGCAGAGGTTGGGTGTTCCGGTGGGCTGATATCCGCACCGAGAATGGCGATGGTGAGCACATCCACCTCCCACTGCACCGCACGTTGCAACACATCGCCAATGGCCGAATCCTCTTCCTCACTGGTGCTGGATAATGATGAATCCAGCAACATGACGTAGTCAGCGCCCCAAAAGCTGCTCGTCGTATACATGAAGAGGTTGGGATGATGTGCAAGAGGAACAAATGTGGGTGATGAGGTCTGCAAGGGATGCAACAACTCTGCCATACGCACCGAATGCATCATCTCCGTCGCATCAAGCATGCTGCCAACGAGGAGGAGCATCGTATATCTGCCACGGGAGAGCCGAAGAAGATGGCTGAGTGCCTCATCCGCATCCACGTTGGTTGGTGTTGCGTTGTTGTTGTTGTTGGTCAACGATGTTGGAGGAGGAAGTATGCCGGATGATGATGAACGAAGGCAGCGTGGGAGGTCTGACAACGGCGAGAGCTCCACGGAAAATGTCTCGTGCATGCGACGGCCATCTTGTGTGGTACGATGCAGCGTGAGGAATCGCGGATTGCTCAGTAGCAACCCACGCACGGGTACCACAGTTGCGTGTGTAGGTGACGATGATGATGATGATGATGATGCACGTTTGGATGATTGCGTACGTCGTGCAACTGGACGACGTGGCACACGTGCATTGGCAAAGTGCGCCACATCCGCAATCGATGCGGCCTCCGTACATCTCTGAGTGAGAGCGGCATCGGCCAGTGGCAGTGTTGTGGTTCTGAGACGCTGCAGATATTGGCGGAGATGATGCCGAAGTTGTTGCTGCAACACACACTCGGCAGCATGCATCTTCGTCATCAGCGCCTCCACCTCACCGCGGTGTATCTCGAGCAGTTGATCCATGGCGGAGCTCGGCAGTGCATAGGGCGATGATGTTGGCCGGCAATCCGTCATGGCGGTGCGCTGTCGCTCATGGCGATGGCGCAGCTCACGCAAACGCTCATCGTGCACCTCCACCTCTTGATGAAAACGATGTTGGAGCTCGGCCAAACATTGTGCCACATGTGAAAGTGCAGAAGGATTGTGGCTGAAGGAAAGAAGCAGATCCATGAGAGTATCTCCATCAGCATCATGAAGATGAGCAGCTTCACACTGTTGTGGTTGGTGAGCTGGGTGCATGGTTGATGTCGGTGTGGCGGCGTCGTGGACGTTTGATACGCCAAACGTTTGCCACTCTGATACCCACGACGGAGGTTCTGCCGTGGTGGAGGCGGATGAGGAAGACATCATCCAGCCCACCTATTCATGCAACTGTATAAACACACACACACAACACTAATGAAGAAGAGTGCTGCTGAAACACCTACGGACATGTGCAACAACAAGAGAAGAAAAAAGAGTGAGTACGTCATGGGCATCATGATGATGCATCCAACATGCGAAGATGATGATGCCATCTTCATGAGATGATGTTGAGCTCAACCTTTAAATGTAGCGCCATGATGATCATTGCCAATCATCCTCACAGGAGCCCTTCACTTCGTGCTGCCACGACGAGCTGCTGACGAATGTTGGTGATGGCCTCACTGAATGCATGTTTCGGGCCGTACTTTGCCACACACGCATCCACCATTCCCTCCAACGTACGTCGCAACGCATCGAACGCAGCGCGGTTGTTCTTGGTGGAGAAGCTCTCGCTCATCACCCACATGCGCACGCTGGCAAAATCCATGTTGACGAGGTCGTAGGCCGGCACAGAGTACCAACCACTAACATCAACCGCGGAGATGCGCACAATCACACGCAACGCCTTGTCTTGACAGGTTGTGAATGTGTTGTTCTTGGTGTTGTGGTCGTCGTTGATGGCGCTGTTGTTGGTGGATGAAAGAAGGAGTTCCTGAAGTGGCACCTCACGAGCGACTAACTTCTCAATGAAGTGGCGGTGATGGCGTGAGAGGAGCGCCAGCCAACGCTGCTCTAGCACATCAATATTCTGTTTCGTCATGCGCAATGATGATGATGATGATGATGATGTTGGTCGTCCAAGGGCAGCTCCAGCTTCCACGCGAAGGCGAAAGAAGAGCGCGCGCATCTCAACCATCGCTCGACGCAATCCGCACGCGCCGTATCGCCCGCTCCACGTCTTTGCCAAGATACGAATGAAGGTGCACGTCTCAAGCTCCATCAACGTACATGTTTGGTTGAGCTCGGTCGCAGCAACACGACTCACCGACGTCGTCGGGCTCAGCTCGAACAGATTTAGTGTGTCACATGCACGTAGATCGAGCAACGCCTGCAACAAAATGGATGTGATGGCATCATCCAAACGCTCACACGAGGTACGGCATCCATCCGCCAGCGCAGATGATGATAATGATGTTGTTGTTGTTGGACGACGAAGGTGTTGAAGGAGGCACGACGACGAAGTGCTCGGCTGCACCATATCACGTGTGTTGTTGTTTGGGGTGTGCTCCGTTCCATCGAGGTTGGGGTAGCTACCTAACACACGGCACGGCCAACGTTCTTCTCGCAAGATGTTGATGATGGCCTCCACAAGACGGCCCGTGTAGCTCAACGACGCACGTGGGGTGCCATCTGACTTTGGCGTGAGAAGAAGCTCAATCACCTGCATCTCGAGCGCATCCACGGCATGGCGAATGCGACGATGAATCCCATCGAGAATTGTGTTGTTATGTTGTTGTTGTTGGTGCGTATCGGTGTTTTGCATTGCAGCACCTTTTCCTGATCCACGTGCAGCATTGGAGGCAGCAAGAAGCACATCGTCCAGTTCAAGCTGAAGGCTTTGCAAATGGCAGTAGAGCTGCATCGTACCAGATGAAGCAACGTGGTTGGTGTTCGTGTCGTCGCTGCTGTTCGATGTGGTGGCGGGGGCGGTGCCAACGAAGTGTTGCTCAACGTCTGCGGCGGTGATACGGCACAGGATGGAGAGCGCCTGACGAATGGCGATGCGGTAGGCCACCTCGCCATCACCGTGTTGCATCAACGCTCCATGAGCAGGCGATGATGATGAAGCAAACAACACGCTGGCGATGTGGCGTGTGTGCTCCTCCGTCGTGAGTAGCTCAAAAGGGGATTGGATGCTTTGATCTCGACCAAAGTCCAGCACACTGCACAACACACGCGCATCAGCAGCGTTGAGCAGCGTTGGTGTTGTTGTTGTTGTTGTTGTTGTGGATGAAACATCTGTGCGCGGGCGTTTGGTTGTGGTGCGACGCCGGCATGACTCTGCGGCTGAACGCTGGACGAGTGCATCTGGTACATCAAACACATCCACGTAGTGCGTCGCACCGGCGGTGTTTATCGATTGCTCGGCAAAAATGTGGTGCATCGTGAAGAATATGATGAAGATGATGCTGCTCCCCCACTAGAAAAAGCTTGCTATGTGTGCTTGGTGAAGATCATAAGAAGAAGAAGAAGAAGAGATGTTGTGCGGAGCACCACAACGATGAAGGCAGCGTCATTCACTCTTCCACGATGAGCCTTCGTTAGTGCATCTGCACCGCAAGCTGTGTAGGTGCTTTTACCTACTCCTGTGATTGGAAACACAGCAAGTGAAGATGTCAGTGAGAAGACAATGCAAGGTGTCTGTACGCACACACAACACACCAATCTTCTGTTCCATCTCATCAACAGGCACACATGCGTACACGAACACCAATGCTGCGCTTCATGCATTATTGTTGCATTATGGCTTAATCTGCCGGCAATCCTCTCGCCTGCACCACTCACCCTGTTTTTTTGGCTCTGCGCACAGTGGGCAGTAGTACCACTCCTCCGTCTTGAGATAGCGCTCCTTGAAGTGGAGGCCGTACGTCTTGCGTCGCAGCTGCATAGGATTCTTCTTGCGCTTTGGTGTACCGCCCTTGCTACCCAGAAGAGGTGTGGTGGGCTGACCCACCAACGCCAGACCAAAGGCTAGGAACGAGCGACGGAGCATCTCAACGTACACAACAACTAGAGACGTATGACGTGTTGGATGGGTGACGATACACACCAACAACAACAATCACAGCAACAAACTACCTACTGATGGTTGGTTGCAAATGAAGAAGTGAGATTGAAGAAGATGATGCACATGAGTAGTGAGTAGTGAGTTGTTGCTTTTGTGCTGGCTGCCCACATGACGTGATGGGGGTTGATGGAGGTGGAGTCTTGCTCTCCGACTAGCAATCTTAATACGCACACGTTGTTGCTGACGATGCACGAGAAGAGTGATTAGGCCGTATGTAGAAAGGGGCAGTGCAACAGCACTCATGGATGAGGAGGTGATTTGGCGTTGCAATGAATGCGCACATACATCCAACACGTCGTTGGCATCTCTCTCTTGCTCTCGGCATCTTCTCAATACAACTTCGTGTGCTGTTGTTGTAGTTGTCGTTGGAGGGGGTGATGATGATGATGGCAATACTAGCGACGAGGAGCTGGAGCTGGTGCGGCACCACGATGATTAAAGTGAAAGAGTGCTACGCCCGTACTCATCTTCTCATCATAGCGGCATGTACGCCCATAATCCCCAAGACGTGCAGGTCGGAAGGTGTGGCGTGCCACAAAACCTATGATTGCAATCGTCATGCCAACAAACACCTCCAGCATCACGGCAACAGTAGAGACGTCCATCGCAGGGCCCACGCCAACATCAACGGCGGGGAAGGCGGAGCGGCCACCTCTGCTTGTTGCGATTTGTTCTTGCAGCTTCTCACGCATGCTGAAGGCGAGATAGAAGCCATGACCGAGGATCAACAGGCCAATGAAGAAGATAGATTGATTCAGCACGCTCATGATTGTGTGTGGGTGGGTGGGGTGGATGAGGTGTTGGGTAGGACAGAAGCGCTCAAGTGCTTGTGTAGGCTGTACGTGTTGTTGTTGTTGTTGTGAAGAGAACAAGAGTAGGTACAGGAAGATATGAAGTTGGAAGCAGTGGAGATAATATTGTGCATTATTAATAAGATGCACGTGCAAGAGCATCTTAATTTGCTTGCGTGTGTGTCTTGAGGAGTAGTTCTCCAGTCATAGCAACATACTCACTTCGCTCGTGAGCTCTCCGCACATATTGGGGATCTCCATCATCAACTACTTGAGACGTCTAGCTGCTGCAAACGCTCGAGAATGGCAGGCCGGGATACCTCCTGAATCTCTCCGCCCGCGATGAGCTCATCCAAAATCATGAAAACCTTGTGGAAGTTGAAGACCAAGTCGAGCTCGCACACATCCTTGAAGAACATGTCCAGCACCTCCACGAGGAGGTGGATGAGCTCCAGGTACTCGAGCTCGTTGTCGTCCAAGTCGATGCCAAGCACAAAAAAGAGGCCGGCGTACCGACGATACACCAGCTTGATATCATCGCCGTAGGTGATGATGTTGGTCATGCGTGCGCTGCGGGCGTTGACCAGTGAATGTACCTCGTGTTTCAGCCGCTGCACTGCTTCATCCTCCATCGCTTCGTAAAACTTGGCAAGACGCGTCATGCCTGCCCGATTCTGCACGAGCATGAAGTGCACCGTCATTGTTGTGTGTTGTTATGGTTGTTGTTGCTGAGATGAAACAACACACGCAACTCAGTGAATCAATGTGGATGCGAATTTTTCTATGCTACACACCTCACGCAGCATCTACATGGACCAACAAAAAAGAAGAAAAAACAAGATAATATATCAATACCACACAAGAACACAAAGCCAACATGCATCATTCTCCGCCATGTTGTCTGTGTGGCATTCAGAAATGAGTACGCTCCATCACTGACTCACTCGCGCCTGCATCATCTTCTCTGCCCGAACAAATCATGGCTTTCGTCGATGAGTGGTTTTTGGTGCAATCCATCCGTTGTGCTCTGCCACAGACAGAAAACCAACAAAAAAGAGGAGAGAGAGTGTGTGTGTGGAGGGTGATCCAGGTGTGCGTTAGATGGAGGAGCTTATGAAGAGGCCAAACAGCTTCCTCCTTCTCCTTCACTACATCGTCAGCCATCATCAACATCGTGCGAATACATATTCCCTCACTCATGATGAGATGAGGTGGACGTGGTTGGTGGCTGATCCATGCACACGCAATGAATGATGATGTATCGACGGTAGCAGAGGAGTAAGATGGTAAGTGGGATGAGAGCTCCCAAGCATGGTGGCCTATCAGGAACAAAAAAAAAGATCATTGGTGGAAGTTTTGAAAAAAGTGTTCGTTGTGTGTGTGTGTGTGTGTGTGCCAAGAGTGTAGAGGTGGAGAAGGACCTCCAACCTCCACGAGTGTTCGACGTACGTATAAAAAGAATGACGAGAGAGGGGGGTAGGCCAAGAAAAAAAGTAGTGCCATCAGCATCAGCAACCATCGTGCGAAGCATACATCGTCACCGCAACTTCAATTTCATGATGATGATGATGATGATGATGATGAGCATCGAGGGAGAAGAGACTGAGCTGAGCTGCAAAACCACTTTGTCATCCACAATCATATCATCGTGTGTCGTTCATCTCCGCTGGTGTTGTTCTTTTGCGTGCGTAGGTGAAGATGTTTGGTGTGCTGATTTAGGGCTTGCAACGACCCATGTAGCGTGGGAAGAGGCAAGCATCCTTCACGCTATCCAGATCGAGCAGCCACACCAGCAGACGCTCCACGCCTAGGCCAAATCCTCCGTGCGGGGCACCGCCAAACTTTCGTTGGTCCGTGTACCAGTAGTAGGTGGATGGGTCGAGCTGCTCACGCTTGTAGGCCTCCATCAGCTCCTCGTAATCAAACATACGCATCGAGCCACCCACAATCTCACCCACACCGGGTGCGAGAACATCCACAGACTCCGTCAGGCGTCGATCGTTGGGATCACGTTGCATGTAGAAGGACTTCATCTCCGCGGGAAAATGCGTCATGAGGACGAAGGTGCCCATCTTGGCCACCATCGCACGCTCCGGCTGGTCAGTGATATCCTCACCAAATTCAAAGTGCTTGCCCGTTTCAGGGTTGAGGATATCATTGTCTCGGCAGAACTGAATCGCATCGGCGTAGCGCAAACGGCGGAAGGGCTTCTTTGGCATGAACTTGTAGTTGGTCGGGTCGCGCGGGTTGCCGTTGGGGTCAATGAGCTGCGCCGGGTTGAGGAGCGCCACCAAATCACCCGCACGCTGAATGACCGCCTCAAAGACGTTGCAAATCATATCCTCCAAGTGGCCAAGTAGGTCTTCAAAGGTGCATACGTCGTACTCCACCTCGAGGTGGGTGTACTCACTCAGGTGGCGCTTCGTCTTTGACTTCTCTGCGCGGTAGCTGGGGAGGCAGCAGTACACGTTGCCGAGAGAGGCCGTGCATGTCTCGAGATAGAGCTGCGAGGATTGCGTGAGGTACGCCTTGTCACTGTAGTAGAGCACATCAAAGAGGGTGGAGCCGCCCTCGCACTGTGTCTGGACAAGGGTGGGTGGGGTGACTTCGTAGTAGTGCATGGACCAAAAGTGTTCGCGCAGAGCACGAATAACTTCGTGGCGCATCTTCATGGTTGAGGAGGCGTAGGTGCCACGCACCACAATGTGGCGTTGATCGAGGAGCTTATCCAGAGAGCTCTCCGCGGTGATGATGGTCTCAATGGATCCATCGGAAGGACCCACGACGCAATACTCCTGCACGTGGAGCTCCATGGGGGGCTGGAGCTCTGCCTTCGCCTTGGGCTCGTGCTTCAGCACACCACGAATGGCAACGGCTGACTCACGATGAAACGGTTCTGTTTCACCATCAAACACGCACTGGATATATCCGCTGCCATCGCGGAGGACGATGAACGACATGCGTGATTGGTGGCGCACGCGATGCGCCCAGCCAATGACGTACACCGCATCGCCCTCCTTCATCGCTGCGAGGTCGCCAATCCACGTACGAGACTTGCCAGCAGCCACGGCTTGATAGTCGTTGTTGCGTGGGCAGACCTTCACCTCCTTCTTCTTGGCTGCAGCACCGTTGTTGGCGTTGTCGGTCGGGCTCTTCGCCGCCGAGTCCTCCACCACAACATCCTTGACGAGCTGCGGCACCTGGGCATCCAGTTCTGCCTTGATGAGGGTGGCATCTGCCCAACGGAGCTCATCGATGCGCTTCATCTTGCCAAGAAGCATGTTAGGGTTCTTCTCCCACGCCACCTTAAGCGCGGTGAGCTCCTCCGCAGCGAGGCCAGCGGCAACGAGCTTGGCCACCTCCGCCTTGGAAACAACAACGCCAACGCCGCACTCCTTCTCCATCGCTGCGGTGTTGATGGCCGCCTCCGCCTTCAAAGCGTTGACGTAGCGAATTGCCGCATCCACCTTCTGCGTGCTATCCAGCTTGTTGGCGGCAACAAGATCAGCCACAGGATCGCGGTGCTTCTCCGTCTTGACCTTGGCCCACACGCTGTACAGCATAACCTTGTTCTCACGTGGTGAATTCTCCGTGATGCCGTTCTTGCTGAAGAAGGCGAGGAGATCCTCGACGCGGGCGGTCTTGGTGCTCAGATCCACGGCGTTCTTATCATCTAGGCCGACGATGGTCTTGAGCTGCGCCACCACCGCGGCTTGCTCGGCATTCATCTCCGTTGCCATGGGGTTGGGCTTGTTTTTGGTTGTAGTGTTGTTGGTGTTGTGTGAGCTCGTCACTAGAATGTGTGTGTGGGAAATGTATCTCTTTCCGAGATGATGTAGCTGTTGACGTGATGAGGATGTGTGTGGGAGGATGAACGCAGATGAACGTCGTATGGCAGGTGGTGTAGTGCCCAGCAAGCAAGAAAGAGAGAGGACAAGTAGGTGTTGGGGGGGAGATGGAGGCAGCACATGTGCAGAGGGGTGGCATCCACCGCAGTGTGTGGGTGGTGGGGAGTGATGGATGGGTTGGTGAAGAAGACGAAGTACAACATGCGAAGTACTGCCGCCATCGTCTGCAGAAGCAGGACGATGCGGCCTCCATGATGCAGAACACAATGCGCGTCGGGTGCAGTACGCGGAGTGAGCCAACATCCGCATCCATCCTCCCCGAGCATGTGGCCCGCACACCGCTAATGGAGATGTAGCTCCACACGTGTACATCTAAATATATATATATATATATATATATATGTTTGCGTTCTTTTGTGTTGTGTCGCGTATGCCTATTAAGAAGAAGAAACGATACCTGTTACATAATGTAGATGGAGCGAAAGAGAAGTTGTGGTTATAGGGAGTGAGGGGGTTGAAGCCACATGAAGCACACATGTACTTCACTACATCATCATACACACACACACACTTGATTGTCATGCATAGCCAACGTAAACTGCAGTTTGGCAGCTCTAACAACTGTACTGATATACATACATGAAGAATGAAATTGTGGGGAGAGTGTGGTTCTCGTCGTGTCAGTCGCGTTCGTGCAGAACGCCCTGGAGCCGAAGGTGTAGTACATCCCTCTCCCGCTGGGCATCATCCTCCACCACCATCCGCACCGCCTCCTCTGCGGTGATGAGTGGGGCCAACAAGAGGCGCAACGCCTCCTTCTCTGCGTAGAAGGCCTTGAGATCAAAGCGATCCAGCTTCTCACGTAAGTAGGCCCACAACTCCGCCTGTTTAGCCACCATTGCCGCACGCTGCCTCTGTTCTGCAGAGATCATCTCCTGCCGCTTCATGCGCAGCGCAAGTGGGATGGAAGCGTGCTTCTCCACAGCAAGAATTGCCTCATGCACCGAGCGTGACCGCTCAGCCCGCTGTACATCCTCAACGGTGGAAGAGATATTCGTCGTGGGCACCTCCACGGCAGCCGTGGCAGACGTCGTGGCTACGTGCGCTACATCATCATCATCATCATCATCATCATCTTCATGGCGTACCACGTCGCTGTAGATGGATCTCTTCTCCCCTGTAAAAACCACCGTGGGTGCGTCGGCGCATGTGTTGGCGGCACGAAGAAGTTGGCCCACAGCAGAATCTTCAGGACGTTGTAGCTGATCATATTGCGCGTAGGCCGTGAAGTCGAGCGCATCTGCCGCGTGGAGCTCCTCCAGATAGGCCATGCGTACGTTGGCGAGCTCCATGTTGCGCTGTTTGGATAGAATCGTGATCATCATCTTGCCAAGATAGCGGAAGGCCTTGCGCTCCACCGTGATGAGCTCGCGACGTTCACGAAGATAGCGATTCATGAGATCATTGTAGGCCACTGTCGGAATATCTTCCATGCGCGGTGTACGTGGTGTCGGTGGCGGTGTTGGCGTGGGTGGTGGTGGATCCTCACCACGCAGAATGTAGGGCATGATGCGCGCCACCTCCGCCTCCTCCTTCTCTTCCTGCTGTTTTTCCTCCACGTAGAGGTCGTACATCATCTCACGCACCGTCTTTGGTGGCGGCTCCACGACGGGTGGCGGATTGAAGAGCTGTGTTGCGGTGCCATCCTTGTCGGCGTACCAGAAAGACAACATCGCGGTGAGGTCGGCTTCACGACGAATCTGCTTCTTCTCTTCGTAGCTCATTGGTGTGTAGAGTGGTTGGGTATCAAAGGGGTAGCAGCGACGCTTGCGTAACAACGCAACCAACTGGCCGTTGGTGGTGAAATCCCCCTGGAGGCTCACGAGGGTCAGGACGTGGCGCATCGCATCATCTTCCAAATCGTTGACGAGCCCACGCTCACTCGCCTCACTGGCGAGAAGATCCTCACGAGCGGCACGTTCTTCCTGAGCGAGATGCACACGCTCCTGGTACTGCTCGCGCGCACCGGCACGGGCGGCGGCCTCCTCCTCCGCCTCATCTGACTCCAGCTCACCGGTGGCGCGCCGCGCACGGACGGTGGTGGTGCGCTGACGGCTTAGCCGATCACGGCGGAGGTCCATGTAGGTGGAGCGTTGATGCACAGGCACCGCGGGTGATGGCGCACACACATCGAACATCTTCATGGCAGAAGATGTCTGGGAGGGCTGCCACACTGCATGTTTGTTGGTGTGTGCTGACTCTACATCATCGCACACGTGTTTGAGCTCATCCTGACTTGTGCTGCCCCACTCCACCACGACATCGTAGGTGTTCGGCACCACCGGTGATGTGGATGGGGCAAAAAAATCATCGAGCATATCCTCTCCATTCATGATGGCATCGATGCGCATGAAGCGCATTGCTGATGCTGCGGCAGATGCAGCAGCAGATGCGGATGCGGCCTTGGCACGTTCTGCAGATTTGGTTCGTGGTGAGTTGTTGGAGCTCGATGATGATACTGCAACAACGGTGTGGAGGAGGTCCTTCAACGAGGCGGCATCGTGGCTTGCGGTGAGTGCGCCAAGATCCAGCGAGGAGGCCACATCGGGTTGACGGATGTATAGTGCCTCCACGGCGTGTGTGGCGATGAGCTCCGGATACCGTTGGCCCACACGTTGGCGGAAGCTGTGAATGAGTCGTGCGACGGAGATGGTGGAGAGATGCACGCGAATGGGGAGCACCACCTCCTCTAACTTCATCTCTTCTTCCTGATGCACTTCGCTCTCGTTGTTGTTGTTGTTGTCGTTGGGGGAGGGCATTGCGGAGCAAAAGAGAAGACGGAAGCGAGTGGTCGGGATGGCCGTGGTGGCTCCTCGTTGTTCTCCCTCACTCATCAAATCAACGGTGTAGAAGCGCTCCGCCAAGACATCGTTGGCACCTCGTGCGGAGATGCGTCGCTGCGTCGAGGAGGTGGCCTCTACATGACGTGTGGCGGTACTTCGTGGCTGCTGCATCAACAAGAAGTAAGTGTATTGGACCTACCTATCTAACTACATCAACGAAATGTGGGGGGGAACGAATAAAATGAAACAACACATGAATGAGATGATGTGCATCAGGTGAAGGAGCACACTCAGCCTCCAGATGATCTTGCTCACCTCAAGACACAAGAAAAAAAAGTATTTTTGGGTGTGTACGCTGAAGATGCATGCTTCAAAATCAGAATCCCTCATCTTGTGCTTTTTTCTTGTGGGAGGTGGTGTCGCTTGTGTGTATGTGTGCGCGTGTGCGGGACTTTCATCCTACGTCAGACCAAAACCCGCACCCGTGGAGGAGAGAACCTCCTTTGTATGATCGCGCAGCGTTGGCACGCCAATCAGTGATCCGCTGAGCGTTGGTTGATGATGTGGTGTAGCACAACAGCTCGCCGTCGTACTCGTATCCTCCCATGACACATCATCCTGATCCAGCGCTAGCAAACGTTGTCGTGCAAGCTCAATCTCCTCCTTGAGCTTCGCCGATTTCGCCACCTCGAGGAAGGTGTCTTGTTGGATGCGGCGCAAACGCTCCGTGAGCTGAGAACACTCCTCCTCATTGCGTTGACGCTGCAGCATTGTGCGGTCATGGGAACGGAGGAGGTGGTTGAGCTTCTTCTCCAGACGAAGAATAGATCGTGTGGTTGGTGATCCTACAGGTTGTGCTGTTGTTGTTGCCGTTTTATCAGCTTCTGTCTTTGTTGTTGTTGTTGTTGCATGAGATGCATCCGCCGTGGAGCTCGTGGTTGGATCGACGGACGTCGTCGTCGTCGTGATGTGCTCCTCCTCACACGCCGGCAACAGGGGTGTTGTACGTTCAGAAGAGATGCCCGTCGAGCGTTGTGTATCGTCCTCCGAGAGACGTGGTATTTGTTGTAGCTTCTCCAACAACACGTTGAGGTACCGCTTTCCTTCATGCACTAGTCGTTGCTCCAAGTCCGACTTCTTCTTCGCCGCCACCATCAGTTGTGTTTGTAATTGATCCAGAAGATAGTGCTGTTCCTTGGCGAGCTGTGCCTCCATCTCATCACGTTGGCTCGAGACGGTGCTGATCTTCTCGAGAAGCGCACGTGTGGCGGCCTCCTCATCACGCAATTTGGCCTCGCGGTGACGTGCGTCGAGCTCCACGTCGGCCAAGCGACGAATGAGCTGATTGGCCGCTCGCTCTTCCTCCACCTCAATTCGTTGCTGCAGGCGAACAGAATCTTCGCGCAACGATTCTACGCACTGATTGAGGTGCTCAGACTCACGCCCAAGCTGATACTCTTCGAGCTTCATGTTGATGTACTCCTGCACCAACGCCTCCATCGTCATGCTGCCAAGATCCACGACGGGCGTGCGGAAGCCCTCCATAGCTGCCCTGCGATCCGCAGAGGTCGCACTGCTCGTATCCATCGCAAAAACAATCAGAATATGCTTTTTTGTGTTTTTTTTTCGTTGTGTTGTTTGTTGTATGTGTGTTCGTACTTCCTAGTCGAGCCCACGTGGAGCAGTTGTGTAGAAGACGACGAACTTCCGCCGCACGTTTATTTCACGAGTTGTTGGCTAACAGAAAAAAAAAAACTACAACAACAAGAATGACGAAGATGATAAATGGAGATGCACATCCAAGACAACACGTCATTGCACGGAAACATGAAACAGCTCACTCGCATTGCACCCCATCAATGCCCATGTTGCATCTCTCCGCAGACAAAGTGGCGTTGCGGGATCAAAATCTCAGCGTGGATTGGCGCATCGCGCCAGGAACAGGATGAATGGATGATGTACCACCAACATGCGCGTTGGTCGGCTTCGTCTTGGATGATGATCGCCGTGTCCTAGTGGTTGGTGGTTGCTGCTCTGCACCTACTCCGTCACCACCTCCAGGCTGTGCTGATGCTGCTGTGGTGGAGCTCATCTTCTTCGCCCGACGTTGCGTTGGCGGAGGTGCCGCCGTTGGGATGATGCTCGTGAGATAATAAAAACGGTCGCACATGTGGATGGTGCGCGCAACATCGTCGTAGCTCACCGTCATGCGGCCACTGCGGGCAGCAGATGCAGCACTTGTTCGTACTAAATCTTGAATCATCATCGCCACCGCCTCTGTTGCGGCGTGTGCTGTGTCTTTGGAAATGACAGAAGATGCGTTGCCTCGCTCGAAGCGCAGAAGCTCCTTCACGCGGCTGATGGGGAAGGCGTGGAGCAGATTCGGCGCACTGTTGTTGTTGTTGTTGGTTGTGCTGCTCATCACGCCATCTCCTTCGCCGACATCATCATCACCCTCATCAATCTCATTTTCACCCACATCATCATCGCTGAGTGAGCTCTCCTCCGCCATGTTCCCATCGGCCCAAAAAAACTTGGCGAGAGGCTCATCATCATCAATCTCCATGAATTCATCCACGGGCGTGTGGTCAGCTGCATCAGCTGCAAGTACTTCCTCTTCTTCATTCAGAAGAGCAGGTGAGTCGCGTTCATCATCGTCAACGAGAACGGATTCATCTTCATCATCATCGTTGTTGGCACCAAGACGAGGAACAAGATACGACGGTAGCTCCTCCACAAGATCATTCACATCATCATCCATGGTGATGGTTAATCTCTTCTATACACTCGTTATTCTATCGGAAACAACAACTATGAGAGAAGAAAAGGTGGTTAAATAGAGCATCATCATCATCATCATCATCAACAACAGCGATCATATTTTCATCATGTATGTTGTGAGGCAGGAAGAGCACATGAAGGTGTGTAGGCAAGAGGCGAAATCTGCATTAACACACACGCACCAAACTACAAAAAAAAAATGAAAAAAAAGAGAAGGAAACGCGTAGTGAGCTTTCAATGCTCGCCAACATAATAACGAATTTGCTTCTTCCTTCAAAGGGCGGACGATTCACGACGCGGGTGTAGGTGCAATATGCACCGTGATTCGTTGCATGAAAACATCAACCACACACAGAAGCAAAAAAAAACGAAGAAAAAAAAAAGAGAAGGGCGACATACGAAACCACAGAAAAAACAATCAGAAGAGAGAACATACTTGGCCATGACTCTGTTGTGTAGCTCCCGCTTTCACCTCCTCACTCACAGCTTGTTGAACTTGTATGCATCAGCAACACGAGAGCTCCCAACACATGTTGTTGTTGTTGTTTTCTTGTGGTATGAAAGCACGGAATGTATGCGGAGTGTATGATGGGTTGGGAGGGTGTGGAGGTGAATGAGCTACTCACATGTGCGTGTGTGGGATACGTTGTATGGGGGGGTGCGTGCAGGCAACATCAGGAAGAACAGAAGACATTCACTGGCGGTTGTGGGTATGTGTGTTAGATGCCCACCTCGTACGTCAAATCAGAACAAAAAAAATGCTGATGGAGTTCCTTGTGTCGCACATGTACGTCGTCACTCGTCGTCGTTATCACAGCACAAATGTGCGCGCACAACGACATTTTTCAAGGTAAAAAAAAAGCAAAAAAAAAAGCTGTGTATGTTAAGAGGTACTGCCCTGCCAGCCTGCATGACGATTGCGTGAAGTGGATGAAGTTGGAGGGGAGGAGTACACTCGTTGATGGCTCACTTTCTGTGCGCTCACACAACAGCACACACCTACACACACGCACGAACACAAGCGTGGTTTACGTCAATCTGTTGTTGTGTCGGCGTGTGGGGTGTTGATGGTGTGTGCGTGTGTCAAGCACAGCCAAACAGCAATCAATGAAGTTCGGAGGAAAATGATGATGATGTGTGTGAGCAACGAAACAAAGAAGAACATACGAACCGAGTCGATGTCTTAACACAGGTATATGAAAAAAGAAAAAAGGACGAAAAAATCCACTCATACGCTACACACAAAAAAAAAAAAGCAACATCAGTGAAGAAGGTCATCATCATCATCATCCATGTGTGAATGAACGCACAAGTTCGTGGATGTAGTAACTTCTCACTCTTGTTTTTTTGCCGGCGCAAGAAGGTTTGGGGGAGAGGGGGGGAGGTAGCGCATCAAAGATCGCGACGACGTGATGCGGCCCGTCGGCGCTTGTTCATGTACGGCACACAATCCACGCGAATATGTGGAGCCAAGGACGGAACCGCAACATCTTCATCATTCTCATCATTCTCATTATCATCATCATCTTCGTCTCCCGCGGCGTTGATGCGAGTGGTTCTCTCCATGGAAAAGTGAGTGTAGGGCGTCTGTTTGCGTTCTTCCACGGAAGTGAAGGAGGCGCTCTGTTCGTAGGAAATGGGCTCCACGGAAGGAGAGTGCCGACCTCCTCGTTGAGGAACCAATATGCTGGATGAGGTGAAGGAGGATGATGTACGCTCATCATCAGGAATGAAGAAAGAGGCAGATAGTACGTTGCGTGTGGCACCATCAAAGTTTCCCATGTCGCTGAAGACGCTCCACACGACGGAGGACTGATGTACGTTCATGGGTCCGAGCATTGCTACAATGGTGTTCACTAGCAA
This sequence comes from Jaenimonas drosophilae, assembly GCA_030849065.1. Taxonomy (NCBI): domain Eukaryota; phylum Euglenozoa; class Kinetoplastea; order Trypanosomatida; family Trypanosomatidae; genus Jaenimonas; species Jaenimonas drosophilae. The sequence goes on from JASAON010001567.1 coordinate 35,432, forward strand.
GCAAGAAAAAAAAAGAGTACTATTCACAAGAAGCTTTGATGGAAAGGTATGCGGTTTTTCATCTATCATCACACCAAAAAAAATGAAGGTTGGAGAAAAGATGGACCCCATGAATCATGCATACAAATACAAGCACAACACAAGAATGAACGCATGGAGAACATAGAAGATGAACGTTACTCAGATAGCATGGCGAGAATTGTTTGAGTGGTGGCACGTGGAATGAAGGAGATGTGTAGTAGCTCATCCCCACGGCGCACGCGTACACCGAGACACATGCATGTCAAAGGCCGATGCCTCAACACCATCATCATCCTTCACCTCTATGGCAACTCTATGAAGTGTTCTTCGTTGCATGAGAAGGAGGCCTCGTGTTCTCACAAGAAGTCGTCCTCCTCTAACATGATGGCGAGGAACTCTTCCAGATTGATCTCTCCATCTTGGTCAGTATCAAACTCATCAATCATCGCCTGCAGCTCTTCATCACTCAGATTCTCACCGAGCTCGCGCGCAACACGTCGCAGTGAGCGCAACGAGATACGCCCAGTGTGGTTCTCATCAAAGAGCTGGAAGGCCTTGGCCATCTCCTGTCGTGGATCGCGTTGGGCAAACTTTTCCGTCATAATGTCCGTGAATCCGGCGAGATCCATCAGGGGTTGGTTGTTCTGGTCGCGCGTAGCACAATCATTCATCAAACGCAGAACCTCTTCACGCTTGGCATCGATGCCCAGCGCGCGCATACTCACTTTCATTTCGTGCGCATCAATGAGGCCATTCTTATCTGCATCGAAGAGCTCAAAGGCTTCCTTGATCTCCATCCGCTGCTCCTCCGTGAGCTGAAACCGCGCCCGTCGTGCCTGCGTCGCGGCGGCTGTGGCGGCGGAAACACGGTTTGAGGTCGCTGCGGTGTTGTTGTTGGCGCCTACACGGCCGCTGCTCACGAGGGTTCGAGCCGCAGACATCTTCTTCGTACGTGAATTATTCTGAAATTGATGTTGTTGTTGTATGTGGCAACTACTGTATGGAATGAGCACAGGTTCAACGACCTCACGTGTGTTTGTTGTTGGTAGCCTTGTGCTATGTGGCACCAACAACACAGATGCGTTCATGAGGGAGAGAAGGAGAGGTGAAGAAGAAGAAACAGATTCATCATCACCGCGAGAATTGCGCCAATTCAGCATACAACACAGAAAGAAACATTATATCTTCCGTCAACAACCACAACAACACCAATCGCAGCTGCATGTATGTGAAGCACATGAGTGAAGAGCGCACGAATCTCTCTCTCTCCCACACACACATACATACACACTTGTGTATGCTAGAACCATCGTCCTGTACGCCGTTCATCGCTCGTAAACGGCTCTACTGTGATGGTGTAGCGGCATGTGTTATCGTGCTCATCCGCCAAGTCTGAGAGCGTGGCCTTGCGCACGTCTGCGCGGAAAAAGAGCGCCAAGAGATAATCAAAGTATGCATCTTCACTCTTTAGTGTGATGGTCTGCGTGGTGCCGGAGAGATCAACGTAGTCGTACACCTTTAGCTGGCCAGAATAGGGCTCGAGGCCGAGATGGCGGTGAAGATCATGTAATGTTGCGCCACAATGATAAGGAATGACGAGCCTCTCTGGCTCACCATGCACCAACTTGTCATTGCGCACCACCACCATACGCCGCATCTGGTGTAGGAGGAGGAACATCTTGGCCTGCACCTCCTCATCCACATCGGCGAAGCTCAAAACGCGGCCGCTGAGATGATCGCGGTTGGCAGGATCGAGGTAGGCCGTTGACCAACACGCAGGATTCATGCCAACGAGGCAGGCATCGTCAATCATGTACTCCCGTCGCAAACAATTCTGAGTTTCGTCGGGCACATCGAGCAAGTTCAGGATTTGGTCTAGCAGAGCTGATCCGCCATACTTGATGCGGATACGTGAGCCAATGCTAGGGGGGCGGCGGTGAATCATGCGCCACTTCTCAAAGTACGCGCGGCTGAAGAGTAGCAACAACTGGTGCTCCTCCACGCTGAGGAGGCCAGGATCGAGATACACCGGATCCATGCCATGCCACAACACCTGATCGCAGAGAGCGAAGTAGGGGCACTGACTAACCTGCTGGCGCACCTGCGCATCTTCCCAGATGCTGGGCTTGTTCGTGAGCAGCCCAGATCCGCGTCGCGGAGGTGGCGTGTAGTTTTGCTGATCCACGCGGCCTTGGAAGATGTTGCCGTAGAAGGGGAGGCCGCCCGTGGATTCAATCGGTGACTCACCCGGCATGAAGTTTCGCTCCCCAGACACCACAAAACGTCGAAGTGAGCGGCGAAGCATCGTCACGTGATGATGATGATGATGATACACTTCAACCACCTACTTCCTACCAACGCAATCCTTGTGTTTGATGAAGTGAAGGAGAAGGAGTGTTCGTACTACACATGTCTGTAAAGTGGAGGAGCCAGAGCCAAGAAGCATTGGCATCTCATACATACGCATGCATGAGCAAGTCATGTACGCGCACAGCCAAGGTTGTTGTTGGATATACACGTCAGCAAAATGGTTCGTCTTGAGTGTGTATGAAGTGTGTAGAAGAAGGGGGCACCTGCCATATAGCCAACGAAAAAGCGTTGAGCACAAGTACGGACGTATATGTGTGTGTGTTTGTGTGTGAAACAGCAGCATCACTGCAGAGACAATGATGTTGAGGTGTTAGGAGGGCGGGTCGATGCTGCAGCGGCACCATGCGATAAAAATGGATGAGAGAGGGGAATGAACGATGAATGCACGCACGAGTGTGTGTGTGCGTGGATGTGCGTTTGGGTTTTAGCCATTCAACGCAGCCGTTTCGTAGGCCTTCATGATTTGACGGAGCACCGGATTGCCCACCTCCAGCCGCAACACCGCCTTCGTCGGTGAGAGCTCCACTACCCCACAACATTCTTTTTCTTCCTCCACCTGTGGCGAGTGCATCGCAAGGCTGTGCCCCAACGCCTTCACAGCCTCCACGAAGATGGCCTTTTCCTCGGCGGTGTGGTAGAGCACCACCTCACGCACAGGCAGCGCACCAGGGCTCGTTCCCAGCATAACAAGAGATTTGGCGGTGCTCAGGTCGGCCAGGTTTATTCGTTGATGATGAACGGTGAGGCCAACACCCTCCGCCGCACGACGAACAGATTGAAGAGTTGTGCCAACAAGAATATCTGAATCCGCCGAGCATCGAATCTCATCTTCGGAGGTGATGAGGAGGTAGTTGGAGCGGGATCCCTCGGGCACAAGGAAGCCGTGTGCTGCGTCATGCACAAGAAGTACCTCGAACACATTGTAGGATGATAAGGCCAACTCCACACGTGCGCGGAGGGCGGGCTGGAGGGTCTTGGCGTTTGGATTCTCGCGATGTGCGTTGAAGAGGAGCGCCATCCGTGTGCCATCAACGTACCACGACGGAGGTGGGAAGAAGGATGGGCTGAGGAAGAGAATGAAGGAAGGGTGGTGCTCCACGGTCATGGCGGTGTTGATTGTATCCACCCACGTGATGAATTTTAGATTGTGGTCGAGCTCGCGCTCGGTGGCGGAGAACTCCCGGGCGTACACCTCCGCAACAAAGTGTGGCAGAGCAGCGGCGATGGCCTCTGCGGTGGCGGATGAGAGGCTCTGCCCCGTAACTCCACGCCAGGTGCCATCAATGCGTGCGCGATGGAGCCCGCCAAATAAAATGTGTTGGTGATGCACACGCATGACGTCGTAGAGCACCTTCCATCGATCCTCCTGATCCGGTATCTCGATGCTGGTGATGGTGGGTGTTGCAGCAATACACTCATCCAACAGCATGACCCGTTGTTCGTAGCGCACATCGTGTGTATGTGGCTCAGTTCCCGGCCAACTAATGAGGAGATGTTTGGAGCGGGCCTCCGCGCGGAGAAGCTTCTTTACGCATGATGGAATGGCCTGCATATGGAGCCTGCGTATTTTGATGATGTGTTGTAATCCAGTTGATGATGATGATGATGTATGTGATTGGATAAGGTGCCTGAATGCTGTTTTCATGCGAACGTGAGCAACAAAAGGAACAGATGAAAAACAAGGAAATAAACAAGTGTGATGATGATGTATGGCTGATGATCATCACTCCCAAGGTTGGCGCACACACGCACAGAAGATGAGTGGATCAGTATGTGAGAGGGATGGCACAACTATTGTTGGCATGACAACGCTACTTCTGCTTCGACTCCGTCAACGAGGAGGAGGAGGACGGGCTGCTTGGCATCATCTCCGGCAGGCCTTCGCCCAGCTCACGAAGGCAGCGTGTTTCTGCCGTGGTGCAGAGCTCCTCAATGCGTGTGGCCATTTTGGTGCTGAAGACGGCCAACGAGAAGTGCGTAGAGGCACGTGTACGGCCCTGACTCCCCAACCTCTCCGCCAAGCCCTCCTCCATCAACAAGCGTCGCATTGCTCCAGCAAAGGCTGATGCATCGGCTGGGCAGAGCAAACCGCCCGCATCGTCCAACGATTCTCCAACACTCTCGCACGGCCCTCCATCCGCCACGGCCACGACGGGCTTGCCAAAAGACATGGCCTCCACGGGCACAATGCCAAAATGTTCTCGTGATGGAGTATAAATCAACGCCGTCATGTGTTTCAAAAGCACACGCTTCTCTGCGTCACTAATGTTGCGGAGGAAAAGCACCTGTGAAGGAGGTATGTGGAGCTCCTCCATGGCCAGCTTTTGCAGTTCATCATCGTAGGCGACGTTCTCGCTCAACCGTGGATCATAGCCGCCGGCAATAACGAGGAGCAGTGAGTTGGCCAGGGCGCCAGCTTCATCAACCCCAGCAACAACACTGGCCTTACTGCAGGATGCGCGGAGCTCTGCAAAGGCTCGAATAGCCAAGGCAATGTTCTTCTTGCGCTCGTACCGATTGATACTAACAAAAGATGGGCGATAGCGCAGCTTTGCCGCCAGCTCACTGTGTGCTGATGCTTCCGCAGAGCTCACCTCATCTGCTCCATGCGCCACCACCACAGGGGGATAAAAAATGTCTCGGTGCTCGCTAATCTGGCTCGCCAGGCTCGGAAACGTTTCGACGGTGATGTGGTGGCTAAATTTGGAGTTGCACACAACACTGCCCGCAAATGCCATGGACCACGCCTCCACACGATCAAAGAAGCTGCGGTAGCGTTCATGCACCGGGCGGAGCACACTCCGTCTCATACTCCGTTTCGCAGCACGTGTGGCCGTGCCACTAGTGGATGAAGATGATGATGCAGCCGGCTGGCTCGACAAGCGACCTCCTGGCATGCGATTAGGATCGCAGTGTTGGTCAGGGAAGTGGCAGTAGAAGAGCGTGGGCGTGTATGGGGCAAAGTGTGCCAGAAAGGGCAGAGCGAAGGCCACCTGATCCACCACAAAACAATCCGTCTCTGGGTGATGATAGCATGTGGCAATAGCTGCATAGGCTGCACGCAATGACGCACACAAGACCTTTGCTCCGCCAAAGATGGAGTTTGGCAGCCAATCCCCACGCACCTCCACCTTCACGGTTCCATCCACAGTCTCGTGGAAGGCACGCGTTGGGTCGTGGTGGGAGGTGATAATGAGTACCTTTAGGGTTGCCACGGACTGAGACGATTGCAGGCCCACAGCGGCATCCACAATGAGGCGCTCTGCCCCGCCAATGCCTAAATCCGGGTGAATGAAGGTGATGTGGCGTACGGACGGAGATGATGGATCAGGTACCTGCAAACGCTCTGCCTGCTGCAGGCGTGCAGCACACGTGCGCATTTTGATGCGCAACACAACAAAGTTAAGGATGCACGCGAGGCCAAAGCCGTACAGAACAAAGGCCCAATTCATGATGATGATGATGATGATGATGATGTGGAGGAAACAGCTTCTCAGAAGGTACTATCTTCATTGCATGCAGATGGCAACATGGGGAGAGAGAGAAGAAGTAGCGCACCACCATAGAGAGGGATGTTGCAACAGTAGTAGTAGCGCCAAACGACAGCACCGGCTGCCTCACCACACAAACACATACACACAACACTGAGATGTTGGTGTGGCAAATGTTGTGGTTGTTGTTTTTTGGGCTCACCTATACAATAAAAAAGGCAGTCGTGCACGTCCATAGCCAATCGGAGCTACGATTGGGGTTCAGGATGAATGAATGTAGGGCAGAAGGTATCTTAGATTTTGGCAACTGCCGCAGCACAACTCTTGTGTGTTTAGTGAAGAAGTCCAGCGAGTTGGTGAGAAGAGCGTGGCAGCTCGATACAAAGACAACGCATTCCTCACTTTTATGGGTGAGATGTTTTGGTACGTGTGTGTGCGTTGAGTGTACGTGCGCGCGGATCCAAAGACATGGCAACCATGGCAACAACAACAACAATCTGAATAATCATACACCAGAGTCATCCACATGTTGAAGTACCTCCACCATCCATGCCAACCATACTCAGCTCAGGTATCCATCGCCACACGCCACACACACACACGTCTGTTCGTGCCAAAAACAACCCACACAACATACTTCCACCCTCTATGAAATAGCTCAACACAACGTAGGCTCAGAAGTTCATCCCACACATGCCAACGAGGAAGAAGGAAAACAAAAATGCGCGCACACGCACACTCAACTCCACAGAGTTGGTGGTAGGAGGTCGGCGGCAGGGGACTTTCTTGGGCCTGGGTACGACGTTGCGGGGGTGGGAGAGGAAGAGGTTCTGTATGCTCTTCCAGGGTGTGGTGCCGCTGCGTCTCGCCCGGTACTCGGGCAATCTCTATCAAAAAAAAGGGAGGAAACAACAACAACAACGCCAAACGAAAAAAAGAAGAGCGAGCTCATGGAGATCCACGAGCGAAGGTGCGTGCGTCATTCCCGCTTGAGGGAGAATATCTCATGACGAAGACCTCTTCCTACACACACACACACACGTACACCGATAGCTACTCCACTGCTCCAGGATAGTGCCATACCCTCACCTAGTATTGGGGTGTTGGTGTTTCGTGGAGGAGATGGAGAGAGGTGGAAGTGGCTCTGCCACATCCACGCATCGGCATCGGTACGAAACACAGTAGGGTGTGTGTTGTACTTCCCCAAGAACTCAACTGAGTGGGAGAGGGATGGTACTGCCATCAACGCCATGAGCACGCACACTCATATAAAAAAAAATGTGCGGCAGTAATTCTTCCTCAGCTCAGCAGAGGGAGGTGCTTGATTACTCCCGCTCAGGATCTCTCTGTGTCTGACCTGCGCACATTCTCAACGCTCTGCTCATCTACGCATCATATCCTGTACTCCACTACCAGTACCCACGATTGCCAGCCTTCATCTTGGATCCACGGAAGTACGGGTCGTTGGAGAAGTTGCTGAAGCTGGAGCTATAACCGCCATTCCGGCCGAGACGTTCCCGATCGGTCTTGAGATCATACTCTCGACGCTTGGCTGGATCACTCAACGTCCCGTAGGCTTCATTAATGAGCTTAAACTTGTGTACGGCGCGCTCCTTCTCCGTCTCATCAAGGTTGACGCACTTGTCTGGATGCCAACGCAGCGACAGCTCACGGAACTTGGTCTTAATATCCTTCTCCGAGGAGCTCCGCGTCAAGCCCAGTTGGTAGTAGTAGTCTTTGTCCTTCTCACCCTCCTTGGCGAGGTTGGCCTCGGCCTCGCGGAGATCCTTGGCGAGTGTGTTGTCTGAATCGTCAATCTCCATGGCCTTCTTGAAGTCGCGCACCGCGGCGAAGTTGTCACCGAGAAGAATGTGGCACCGCGCACGACGTGCGTAGGCCTTGAAGAAGTCTGCGTTGAGCTCGAGGGCCTTGGTGCAGTCCTCCACCGCCTCACGATAGCGACCCAGCTCCTTGGCTGCTGCGGCACGGTTGCAGTACAAGATGTGCAGCACCTGATCATTGTCATCGGCCCTCTTGATGCCCAAGGTGTACTGATCCAGGGCTTCGGCAAACATAGACCTCTTGAAGTAGTTGTTGCCGTTCTCCTTGTGCTCATCAACGAGGCGAATGCGCTCCAGCAGGGCGGCGCAGTCGGCATCGAGCTGCGAGGCATCCTCGAGGGTCTTGATGGCCGTCTCGAACTGTGCGAAGCCACTGAGATACAGGCAGCGGGCAAGGAGGAGGCAGATGGGTGGTGTGCGGAAGTGTGCAGCAACGGCGCTCAGCGTCTCAATCGCGAGGTGGTACTGGCGCTGCTTCGCCAGCGACTCGGCATAGCGCAGGCGGAAGGAGGTGGTGTCGGGGAACTGTGCCGAGAGCATGCGATAGCGTTCATCACCTTCTGTGGTACCAAACAACTTCTCCGCCTTTATCAAGTTCTCGAGGCCATCCTTATACTTGGCAAGGTCCATAGCTAGCGATTCACTGCCGCTCTGTGGCGGAGCCGCCTCTAGAATGGAGATGGCGCGCCTTAAGTCGCCCATCATGGCAGCAGAACGGGCGGCGCGCACGCGCATCTTGGTGTTGGTCGGCTCCATCTCCACCGCTGCCAAGCAATCGGCCACACAGGCTTCGTACTGTTGCGCCATGAAGAGCGCAGCACTACGGTTGCCGTAGAGATACCTCAGCTGCGTGAGGCCGTCCTCGGGCTGCCGAAGAATAGCCTTTGTGTATAGCTCCACCGCAGCAGTATATTCAGTATCTTCATAGCGCTTGTCCGCCTCCAGCTTGAGCTGGCGACTGGACGGGCTGGCGGCGGAGCTCAGCCTGAGGCTGCGGTGTGCGCTGGAGATCATCATCTCCCGTCGCTTGGCCTCATCGAGGCTGATCTGAGTACGGTCGTCCCCTTCCGCCGCCAACAAGTCAGACGCACTACGCCCCTTGGCAAGTAAAGAAGCCGCTGCTGTTGTTGTTGTTGGGAAGCTTGTTGCTGCAGCACCGGCAGTGGTGGCGGCTCCGGGGGTGGTGCGCTTCGCGTACACTTTTCGGCGGGCGGCGATGGCCTCCGCGGCCGACTCGGTCTGGGGGGCTGTCGCACCGCCCATCGCCGCCACGCCCGACCGCTCCAAGATATCCATCAAGGCGGCATGTAAAGTGGATGGGAGATCAAAGATCTGCGCATCGGAGAGGTTCCGCGCGCATTGACGGCAGGCCAACGTGAGGGGCTGGTGTTCCCGTCTGCGCATCTGCACTGGATCCACAACAATTCGGCTGCACTGGCTGCACGTGAGGTAGGTCAAGGAGATTTGCTCCGCCCAGCCGGAGGCGTTGGCAGGCCACTCGCGCTGTACCACAGAAGTTGGCACCGTCGTGACGGCGGCTGCATCATGTGAGGTTGGATCTCTGTACCTTGTCACAGCAGCGGGTGTGGATGCGGTTCCGTTCGGGTGTGGCTTCTGCACCGCCACACGTGATGTGGCGGTGCTTGCTGTTGTAGCGGCTGTTGTGCGTTGAGTCAGTGGGCTCGTCCTAACCCCGCCGCGTAGTTGTGGGCTATTCTCATCGTTTCCCTCACGTCGTTCGCGTGGAGGGGTTCCCTGGAAGACAGATGCCCGCACACCGCCCTCCCTGCTGTTGGTGGTTGGGGCCAATGTTGGTTGGTCCATCACCTTCTCACCTGGGGGCCGGGTGGCCCTATCAGCACCAACGAAATCCGCAGGAAAACTGCTCTTTTCCCCGACGCGCGCGCGCGATGGCTGATTCACCGCTGAAGGTTTGAGGGTGGAAGTGTAGTGAAGTGGTGAGGTGGCCCGCGCACGACCGCCAACACTAAATTCCGTGGCGTACTGCTCCAACGCCGGCGCGCTTTCGGAGTGATCGGAGGTGAAGGAGGAGCTTGAGGATGGGATGGCTTCTCCACGTATCGTGGCCGAGCGCATACAGACAACCCAAAGGGGGCAGAAGCTTGCTATTAGCCACTCACACACAGAAACGCGAATCCGCAACTTCTCTTCTGAAGGCGAAAAAAAGAAAGCAGCAGCGGTAAATGGATAAGAATGTGGCGTTGAGGGGTGAAGGCGATGGATATATGTGGCACAACTATGGAGTGAAGGGGAAGAGTGGGGGGTTCTAGCACACCGAAAAGTGGCGAAGTTGGATATACACGAAGCCGTGACGCACTCAAAGAAGGAGAAGGAAAAAAAGAGGAGATGTGTGTGCAGGATGAAGATGGGGTGATGTGGGTGCAACGCCAGCAATACGTGGGTCAGAAGCATCGGGCAGAGAGGCAGCCACAAACAGCTATCCACTGAGTGTTTCTTTCTGCTTTCATTCTCCCAACAGTCGTAGAATCACCAGTGTTGGCGCACGTCGGCATAATGGAGGCTGAAAACACATCACATATGGCATGCCCGGAAAGACAAAAACACAAAAAGAAAGCGTCACCACCGCTGCGTCTTGTGTTGTTCTTCTTCTTTGGGGAGTTGCGCAATGAGAATTGCGACTTCTTTGCATCTCCCCTCACCATGCAGCACACAAAGCAAAACAAAGAGAGGAGGTTGGATGGTTGACGGTGTGGAAGAATCACTAGATGATGAGAGTACGTCGTCTACGCACTTCTCCAAATACAGAAGGAGGTTAGAGATTTGGGATCCAGCACAACAACGATGCGTGCGTGTGTTTTCATGTGTGGGGAAAAAGAAACAACAGAGAATTGACGTCAGAACAACATAGATGCACGAAGCACGATGGTTGAATGTTGTGATGTTGGCGCGTGAACCCACCACGCACATACACTCTCCATCATACCAATCGCCACTGCTACCAGAAACTGAAAGTATTTTCTCTCTTCGCTACATCTCAATCTCCATCAAACAATACCACAACTCACTCTGTTTGATGATTCGCAATGGCCACATGCGTGGCCCCCTCCTTGTTTGTCACTTCAGTCCACGATTCGCGGTCTAGGCACAAGCACCGCACCACAAGTGAGTCCATCACATACATCACTCACTCACTCACTCTCACATACACGTACAAACAACAAGCACGAATGACTGCGCAAAAACAAACGAGAAGGAGCCCATCTCTACCGTCGCTGAAATTGAATGCATCCAAGCAGCGATGTCTTGGTGGTGAAAAAGGATGATCGGGGGGAGAAGGCAGCACTCTCATCGGCCTTCTTCTCTTGACGAGCGAAGGACTTGGCGGCTACCTCTCTCCCTGCCTCATTTGGTCCACGAGGGGGGGGAGAGAGAGAGAGAGAGAGCGATATGGGGCGGAAAAACAGTGATGGCAGTTAATAACGACGTTAAATCATGAGGCTCTGGAGCCGATGTGCCTCACTCCGCAGCTTGGGCAGCGACTTCTTCCCCTTGCAGTCCTTGCACTTCCATCCATGCTTGCGTAGCATCATCCCTGGCACGTTGTACCTACCACACACCACACACAGCTTTGGTGCACCTGCTCCTCCCGCTTTGCTGCTATCAACACTGGACTGAGATGTGTGCGTGCTGCTGGCGAAGCTTCCGTGGAGGTCGGTGGAGTATGACGATGGTGAGCGACGTGGGTTCGATGGCACCATGAATTCAATCGGCACGGAGAGATAGAGTGGATAGCGGTGGCCAGATGGGGAGAAGGTGTTCGGCCGGAACTGCAGCATGACGAGGTTCTCCCCCGTGTAGCGCACCGCCACACCTTCCAGTCGTCCATCACAGACATCCTCCATCACCTCACACCAGTAGCTGTCACTAAGAGCCTTTCGTAGAGAGTCGCTGGAGGCATAGATGAAGTAGGCCTCACCAGGGGTCACAAAGGAAGTTGTTCGTGGTGGCGGCTTCTCAATACGGAAGGACATGTCTGTAAGGCGGGAGTGGGGAAAAAGGAGAGAATAGGTCACCACGATCTAGCCTCCACTCTGGTAGCAAAGAACAAACAACAACTTACAACAACACTCGGTGTGGCAGAGGAGGTCTGACAAGCTCTAGAGGGTAAGTGGAGCGCTCACACTTCAGCGAAAATGGCAGATGGGATCTGAAAATTCGGCTGCTTGGAGAGAGCTTAGGTACCACTCTCTCAACGTGTTTGTATGTATCTTTGTATGAGGAAGAAATCCTAAATCTCCGGGTGCCCTGCTACTACAGAGAGTCGTGTCGCGAACAACACAAAAGCGATGCGCACTAGAGCACACACACACAAGCTAAGGCCAGCAGCAACACCTCCGTGATCAAGTGGTCGGACTCCAAACACTTGTACGTGCAAAGCTGGAGGGTTGTTCCGAAGCAGGAAAAACAATCGATCACTAGCACCAGAAAGTGCGGTTGCTGTGGGACGGTTTGGGTGGAGAGGTGGAGATTGAAAACAAGAGTATGTCGCGATGAAAGATCGGCCAACTAGATCGAGCTTCAGCCACAGAACTTTGTGCAAGAAAACAACAACTGGCCTACCTTGGCCTGGTGAGCTCCTAAGACCACACACGCGTGTACAGAAGAAAACAAAACAGAATCTAGCCCCAAAAGAGATGCAGATGAAATGGGGAGAAGTGAAGACAAGGGAAAAATAACACATTGGGTAGCGCAAGCAGTACCTCGTATCACAGTTCAGAAGCGACGATGATCTATCCATGGAGCAAAGCGTTATAACAAAGAGAGGATGAACCATATATCGCAATGAGGGATGCTGCCCTCATGACGCACCGATTGCCCACATTCTCGTTGCGCATACACCACTGCAGATGAATCACTCAATCACAGTATGGATCATTGCTCGCTCCGAAGCAAGCGTGCCATGCATCCACAGAGTCCAACTCTTGTTGGTGTTCGGCAGAGGTTGAAAAAATGAAGTTCGTTACGGCTTCCCATCAATGAACTCCAATAGTGGCTTGGAGAAGTCGAACTCACGAAGAAGCACGCGAGTCTGCTCCCAGAAATCACTCTCAGGCTTGGGTGTGCTGTGTTCCGTAGTAGCAGCAGCAGCGGATGGCTCCGTTGACGAGGACCCTTCAGCTGCAGCCACGCTCTCCGTTGAGGTGCTCTCAACGACCTCCGTCGCCGCGAGGGTCTTCTCGCTCACGGGGGCAAGGGTGGCCGACGCCACATAGATCATGTTCTTCACGGTTTCCTCCACCGCTTCACGCACCAGCTGCGATGCATCTTCTGGGGGTGCAGGAAAGGCTCGTCCCGTATCAGAATAGGCGCAGTAGAGGGCATACATGGTGGCGAGCACCTTCTTCCAGAGCTCCATGAGCAGAGAGCCCGGTGTGGCAAGCTGGTGTGCCTGTTGCAGCAACGACTTGGGTAGCAAAGTGATCATGCGGCACTTCACCTCCATGCTGATGGGAGGCAGCGATGTAGTGCCGTTGGCCGCACGCTCCCGCGCACGCTTGGCGGGGGGCCACCCCGATGAGTTCAGCAGCGACTTGGATAAGAAGGCGGAGGCGTCGGCGAGGAGTCTCTCCCAGTCCTGCACCTCACGCTTGCGCTCATCATCATCATCCTCATGCAACGTCGGCAGCACCAAAGACTCACAAAGGCCCAGCAGATTCCGCTTCCACGGCAGCGCACGGCATTGGGAAGGGCTGCATAGCGTGTCGGTGAGGTGAAAGAGGACTTCGTGGTACACCTCCGGTAGGGTGCCCGCTGCCGCACCCGTTGCCAGGTCGGCATCCAACACACAGCGCTGGAGGCAGAGCAACGCTTCACTACCGTCACGAGGTTGGGCAGCGCTCATCGCCAGTGCGCCAATACACTTCAAGGTCAGCAGCCACAGGTGCTTGAGGTGTTCTCTATCGGAGTGTGGGCCCTCCTTGCATGGCATGCGAGCCAGCTGGCGGCTGCAGTGTGATAGCACCTCCGCTGGACTTCCAGAGCCAGAGGGGAGTGAGCGGCTCTCATCACCCTCTTCACGGCCAAGACTACGTCGGCCATCTCCAGCCACAGTGGCAGTGGTGTTGGCAACGTGGATGAGATCCAGTGAGCCAAGCACAAGTGAAGCAATGATCGCTTGTTGGTAGCCCTTCAACAGGTCAAAGCCATCGCTGGTTACGACTAGGTACAGGGCATGGCTGAGACGGGCCACGACGTCGGCATTGGTGTGGTCGTCGAGCCGAAGTGATGTTGCAGTGAGGATATCGGAGATTGCGTGGAGAGAGTTCTGCACCTCCTTCATGGAACATGAAGGATCATCATCATCATCAGGCTGTGTTGGCTCCTGGGGCTGTGGCTGTGGATGAGAGCCATTTAGCAGACGTCGTAGGGTGCTGGAGGTACCTGCCGATACCTCTCCTCCACGGCGGTGCAGGCGGCTTGCCCAGGTGAGAAGAATCGCCGACAGTGATGGGGCAACCAACGAGCTGAAGAGAGAAGGTGGAAGACGTGAAGTTGTGAGAACGTTGGCGCAGGCACGTACGGCGTCAGTGGCGGCGCTGCCAGAGAGGCACTGCATTTGGACCTCCATGTGGTGCAGGATCGACTCTGTCATGCGCTGTGCGGCACTCACGAGGGGCAACGATGGTGAGTTTGTGGTGGACGAAGAGGCTACGCCCACGTCCTGAGCGACACGCATGAGAACAGTACGAGAATGTTTCAGGAAAGTTCTGGAATTGTCTGCCCCAGAGGCCTGAAGGGCAAAAAGGGCAAGCACGCCACTGAAGAGGGTGGCACTGACGCACTTGCGGAGGGTGACGGCCTCCTCCACAGAGTCAGGGAGGACGGTCAGTGAGGCTGCACACAGCTCGTGCATCCACAAGTGCGGGCCATCGTTGTCGGCCTTGGCCAAGGTCCGTACCACCACAGATAGTGTCGGCACGCACTCACGTACGCGTGGTTGGGCCCGTGCAGTGAGAAGTTGCTCCGTCCTCTGCTTGGCCTCCTGGGCCGCATTGGCTTCAGCTCCTCCAAAGAAGGAGGCAAACCAGCCCACCCCCTCCCCTCCCGCACGTGGTGGCCGTTGTGCTTGCTGCTCCATCCACTGCTTCGGGATAGAGCACACCGCAGCCGGTACAACATTGCTCGCCTCACCCTCCGCCTTCTCGGCATCGGAGTAGAGGTCGAGCAGATAGAGCTGCAGCACATGGCGGCAGACATCCTCCCGACTCTCATTCACTGCATACGGCCTCTCTTGCAGGAAGTCCATCAAGCACTTGGTGAAGAAGAGGGACGGGAAGCTGTGGAAGAATTGGTAGGCCGCGACCTGAGGCTCATGCATGCTCGGGGCAAAGTGAGATAGCAGGCTCTGCACAACGTAGTCAGAGACCCCCCACCCTCCTGTTCGGGCACCGCAGCTGGCAACATGAAAGAGAGCGGTGAGGCTCCTCATCCACGTGGAGGTTTCCATGGGGTACTGCTGCCGCACGTGACGAATGGTAGTGATGAGATCAGAAGGAGGGAGCTCCACTGACATCAGTGTCGAGGTCGTCTGCGCGAGAAGGCCTTGGAAGACGGGAAGGCATCGATGCCACACACTGAGGAAGAGGGGTGCTTCCAGTGACGCCTTAAGCCGTGATGGCAGTGCCTTCTCCATGGCATTGCCCGACATCGCCTGTATCTCCTCCTGGTCTGGTGTTGGTGGCGTGGTGCCGAGCACCTCCGCCACAAAGTCGGGCAGCCCTTGTGGAATGCCATGCATCTCCAGGCTCCACGTGATTTCGTTGGCAAAGCCACGCGACATCATTTCTGCCATAATCACCTCATGTTGCTTGATATCGTCGTAGACGGCCTGGAGGTAGGCCTCGGGGACGTCGCTGCCTTCATCAATGCCACGATTCATGCCCAGGAAGCTCTCCAGGGTCATGCGCTTTTCCATCTTGCCCGAGTGCATGTCGGTATTCAGCATAATCATGGCAAACGAGAGGATGAAGGCCGCGCTATCCCCACGGAATGGGTTAATGGTGGGGTCTACGGGGCTCTCACTGTTTTGGTGGAACCAGTGCTTGGCAAAGGTTTCCATCACTCGGTCAATCTTCTGCGACTCCCCAGGGAGGCACAGACGATAGACCATCTCCCGAATGGACGTGAGCAGCGGCTTTCCACGAAAGTCGAACTCATGAATGAAGCCCTGCAGCTGCGCTTCGTAGAATTTTTGCGTCCCAGGACGTACGTGGTCCTGCTCACGGTCGCGCTCCCACCAGTAGGCTGCTGGCATCCTTCGCTCGGTACCACTGGCATCTGTACGTGTTTCCATCTCTGACTCACTAGTCGGCTTCGTTGGGGGTTCCTTGCCCAAATCACCAATGTGATCGCCAAGGGTGCGCTTGTCCAGCACGACGCTCAGCCGGAAGAGGAGCTTGCCCACCTCTCGTCCTCCCGCGGGCTCTTCCAAGACTAACCACGAGTGGCCAACACAGGCCACGTCGCTCCCGGTCGGGACGCGTGTGGCGTGCTCGAGCAAGAAGGCGATGCCCTCCTTGAGGGGAGAGTCTCGAAACCGCACGGAGAACTCCAGCAACTCTTGCTTGCTTCGGAGGGCACTGCCAATGGCAGGATGAACGATAGTACCAGCACAACACGTCGCGTTGGGGGAAGGAAGGAGAGGAAGTGGGTTCATGTCACGAGGATTTGCGGCCGCTTTTAAGAGGTTGGTGAGACCATCCATGGCCAAGAGAGAGATGTGGTGGAAGAGTGGCTGGCGCGATCGATGTTGGCCAGCGGTCTTTACTGCTGCCGTCAAGGAAGGCAGTAGTGAGCTCAAGCGGTCCAAGGAAGGGAAGCCCTCTCTCTCTGCGGGGTCGTCCAGTTCCAGCGTCGCAAAGACTCCGTCGCCAATGTTGGCCGAGAGAACGCTGCACAGCTGCGGGATGATGGGGACGTGCCTCCAGGATAGGTCGTAGTGTGCGAAGCAGAAGTAGAAGAAGTCTGGTGTACAGAACTCCACAAGACTCTGCAACAACAGCTCCCGTCGCTCGTTCATCTCAAAGAGCTGGGCAGCCGTCATGAAGGTTGTGGCGGTGTTCCCGGAACCAGACGCGGTGGATGCTGTGGAGCGGTTGGGTGACGCGACGCCTAGTGGGGAGGCGGGCGAGCGGGATGATGGCGACATGGCAGAGGTGCCCGTACCTGCTGCTGCTGCCCCCTCGGCGAGCGTTGCGAGTGGGACGAGGTGCAGCACCCGAACGAAGTTCAGAATCTGCATCACCAGGAAGGGTGCCGCACAGGACACCACAAGATGCACCGTTCGAAGAATCTGCGACAACACCACAACCTGAGTGGTGCTCACCCCAGCCATCAAGAGGGCACAGCTAAGATCATTCTGGATGGCCCGAAGAAGATCACCATCCGCATGGAGCTTCCCCTGCACACTCTGCAGCAACGACTGGGCGAGGAGCAGGCCCTCCAGCTGAATGGCCGCCATGCTGTTGGACACCGTAAGAGGATGAGCCACCTTCTGCGTGGATGAGGAAATGGGCTGGCCGTGTGGGCCCAACGCATCTACTTCGCCACTGATGAGACGGCTCAGATAGCGCATGAGGTGGCCACCCGTCAGTCCTTTGCCGGCGGAAGAGGTGGGATCCACCTCGGCCACAATACGCGAGCCCATCACCCCAACCACCCTCACCATGGCATTTTCCGCGGTACGCTTCAGCAGTGAGCTGGTTTCTGCGCGGAGTGAAATGAGGAGCATGCGGCTGATGATATCAATATAGACGCGCTCACCAAGCTCCCCAGCTGCACGCGGATGTCGCACCGCCAACACCAAAACCTGCGCGATGCGCGACAGTAGCACCTCATGCCGAGTAGTATCTGGGCCATCATTGGAGGCGTTCAAGGCGGCCTCGATGGCCAGGCGGAGCTCATCTGGTGAAACACTGAAGGAGGAGAGATCCAAAATAGCCACCAATGCGGCCAACGACACACTTGTTACGGCGTCGCTGGTGGTGCTATCGCAGCAGAGGTCCTTGAGGAGCACCACCATGTCGGTCATGGAGAAGGCACCCTCCTCTGCACTGAAAGTGAAGCGTTGGCGTTTGTCTGTGGCACCACCCACACAAGGTGGAGATGAAGAGAGAACCGCTCTCTGCATGCTGGTGATGCGCTGAAGCAGTACGGCATCCTTGGTATGAAAGGAGGTGGAGGTGCTGAAAGCATATCCTCCACGGGAAACATACTGTGAGCGGAGTGCCAGCAAGATATTCTGGAGCTGTGTGAGGAGCACCTGCTTCTCCATCTCCCACGTTACTGAGTCAGAGTCAGAGGCCATCTGGGGAGATTGGCCTGTGTTTTCCGTGTGGTAATAGTTCCTCTCCCTCTCCACAGAACTGCACGACGACGACTTATGGATCCACGAGAATATGAGTGGTAGTGTCGCTGAGGTTGAGAGTACCCGACGTTTTCCCAGAAAGACTGAGATGGGTGTGAATGAAATGAATCACAAGCAACAAAAAGCTGTTCCAGGACAGCAGCTACGTGAAACTCTTCGTTTGTTATGAACCAAAAGCAAGAAGAAGCAAAAGAAGATTGTAGAGCATAACACAATAACACTCTCAGATGTGTCAGCAGCTAGAGTGAGTGCAAGTCTGATCCCCTCAGCAATGAGGGCACTGATTTTCCCTGCATGATTGATCACATACAACTCAATAGACAAACATTCATCTTGCTCTTGGTACCCAAACAGCAAATCGTGGCATGGGACATAGGGGGTTCACAATAGAACTCTTTGCTCCACAAGAGTCAAGGGGAGGTCATAGGTTTTCATCATCCACTACCACCACAAACAACTCCAACGACAACAACATCATTGAGGGGGGGTAGTTAGCAATCATCTTCCACTTTCACTCACCGTCGCTCTTATGGCTTATGAAGATGTATGTTGACGGGGTAAAATCAGCTGCTCTCCGTTCGTGGAATCTGAGCCAGCATGAGAGAAAAAAAAATGAGGAATGAGCATCTGTGCTACAACCTGAAAACTACCAGAAACAGACAACATCAATCACACACACACACACACACCAGGCAAAAAAACGCGATCATGAATGCCAGCCATCAATTACTGAATAGCGGGATTGGATTCCTCCTCCGCCTTCTTCTTCTTTGTGCTGCTTTCGCGCAACAAGAAGGCCACTAAACGTTCAATGGGGATCTCCTGCTCGTACTTCATGAAGCACTTCTCTGCTGTGTCGGCGGTGTACTTCTCTTCTACAGACGATCGCGACACAAGTTCCGGGGGAACGTCCTTCTTTTGTGCAGCCAAGTACGCTCGAGCATGCCGAAGAAGTGATCGCTGGGCATATGGATAGCAGAACTCTCCCCAGCCAATCTTTCCGCCGTTCTTGGAAACATCCAGACTGCTCTTCCACTTGTCAAAGCCCGTACCGCCCTTCACCACCTCATTGTGGCTCCACTGGTAGAAGATGTCAATCTCCTCATCCGAAAGATATCCCGAGAGGGCAGAGTGCAAGCTCACCCACGCCCCACGTAGACCTTCCAACTCCACAGGGGAGAGGCCCTTGCAGAAGGGCTCGTACTCACAATCATTTGCGGCAAGCCGGATCTCCTTTAGCAACTCCTCTGAGTCGGGTAGGAACCTGGACTTGGTGTAGGTCTGGAAGATATTGTTCAGCTGTTCGGGGGAGAGGCATCCAGATGCCACCATGAAGGACTCCAGCTTGGCCAACTGCTTCTTTTGGAGCTCAATCATGTCGGAGGAGTCGTCTGCCTCATCGGGGGTGAGCATCCGTGGATCCATCGCACCTGCCTGAATGTAGGGAAAGTGGAGGCACATGAGCTGGTCAAAGGTCATGGGCCCACGTCCCGCCACCAACTCCGCATACTCATCCGTGAGTGGCTCACCAAAGACGGTTGTGAGAAAGTTGACGGCATGGGCGCCTTCCAAGGTTTCTTCTGGTTTTCTGCACACATCCTGAAAGCTGATGCGTACCATGGAGGCCTCGGTGTAGGTAATGGGAATGACGGGTGCACGTGGGTCGTTGCGAAAGCTTCGGCGCAGCTTCCCCGTGCGTGAGAGTTGGCGGTAGCGGAGGTAGTACATCACGTCCAACATCGCCGTCAGGACAAAAATGAATCCGCAAATGATGCACACGATGCCAACGGGCAAGTAGAGATCGGAGACCACCTCAATGAAGGGCACCTCGCAGGCGTTGACGTACAAGTTGCTGATGCAGTTCGTGGGACACTCCGAGGAGTTGGTCATGAAGCAGCCTGTGTGATAGCCACTGCAGTGGAGGTTCTTCTGCACGACACAGATGAAGTCATTTCCCGAGGAAGTAGAGACGGTGGTGTGCCAAAGTCGCGCCAGAGCATCGGAGAGCTGCTTCGACTCACGGTTCATGTGGGCCCACAACGCAAAGGCACCAATGATGAAAAAGCCAACACCATCCAAGAAGATTATTCCAGCACACACCAAACATGGAACATACCACCGCTTCAGGACAGTGACCAGGTTGAAGATGGAAGCGACGTAGGTTACGCCACCAAAGATGCAAGAAATGAGTATAATATGGATGCCACTCACGAAGCGAGAGGAGGTACTGTTGAGGACGTACGACAAGAGAATGACTGCGGCACACAGGAGCACGACGCTCAACACACAGAGGCAGAGGTAAATGAACCGGTCAAAGGTACGTACATCGAGTACCTCTCGGGGACGCTTCATGATGTGTCGTCGATGCGAAATGAAGATGATGACGAGCACAGCCACCGCAATGGTGGATGAGAGGGTGGCAACCACAATGCCAACCGCACCATCGTGAGGCAGCTCGGCGGTAGGCACATCATCTGGGTTCAACACGACCTTCTGCGGAGTGAATTTGGAGGTGCAGTCCTCCGCCGTAGCGCATGCAGTGCAGGCGGTCGTCACTGGAGGCGTCAGCTCCCCAAAGCAGGTCGGCAAGGGGTTGTCGCAGGTAGCAGTTCCCTTGGAGGCCACCAGGAAGATGGACTCACTGTTCAGTGGGGTTCTCCAGTTGGGGCGTACGTAGGCTGTGCTATCCACAACCACAGCACGTACCGTGGTCGGAAGGGTCCAGCCAGTAGTGTCTGCGACACTCAGTGTACGGCCGGTTCCCAGGGAGGTCCCGTCAGCCAAGGTCCACTGCACAGTCACATCGTTCTGATCGGCAAAAGCCCCGACGCTGAGGGTGAGGCCGGCAGTCACGTATGTTGTAACGCCTTCCGGGGGGCAGCGTCCGGCCCCGAGGTTGATGGGAGTCTTGGTCGGTGAGTAGAGATGGTTCAAGGGCACCCCATCATCATAGAAGGAGCGAACGAGCTGCTCGCGACACACAGGGCACATGACGTTGATGGAGCTGTTCCGCATGAGACAGTCGTTTGTCGTGGGGGAGTTGTAGTTGCTGAAGGTGCAGCCAAATCCAGGGCCATCCATGGGATCGGCATTGTCTGTGAAGGCGTACCAAATGGACCACTTGCTCTCCGCAACGCTGGGGTCGTACGCGCAGTTCGGGCCACCATAGTCCGCCATGTCACTTAGCTGGGAGAAGCCCAGGCTGTACTCCTCCTGAAGACCCGCAATGGCTCGGTTGAGGTAGTGGACGAGCATATACACCATGAAGGGTTCATAGTTGGTGATGTACGCAATGCCATCGGTGCCAATCCCCGATGCCTCATTGTCATTCACCAACACAACCGCAACATCCTCTGCAGGGGCGAAGGAGGCAAGTGATAGAACCAGTGGCAGGTTGCAGCTGATGATGTTGGGGTTGGGGCTGCCAAAGGCACACAGAAGGTTGTTCCCCTCGGAAGGACGGTAGCCGCAGCTGTTCATGTAGAGGCAGTTGTGAGCAAAGAGCCGCTCACGTCCAGCTCCTTGTTCTGAGGAGGGCTGGAACACGGCGTACATGTTGAAGAGTGCCGCGTAGCGTGGCCACGGATCCGTCACAACACCACCAGAATTGTTGTGGAGCGCATCGATGCAGGTTTGCACATTTTTCAGGAAGAGGTCTTGCTCACTGCTGAGGTAGCCCGATGCAAGGAAGGTGATGGAGCGGGTGTGGCCGTCAAGTGCGGCTTGTTGCATCACGTGAAGGGTAGGTGTGGCGAAATCAGACCCGTACGCCGGGGTAGTGGCGAAGACAAGCATGAGAACCACGGAGAGAAGTCCCCATGGAAGCAGTGGCTTGCGAGCAGGTTTTTGTTTCTTCATTTTCTGAGATGTATAGTCAACAGGATATTCTTCTTCTTTTTTAGTGTAGCAGTCCTTGGTTTAGGCACACTGAGTGAAATGCAGTGCAAAAGGAGGTTGAGACCTAGCAGATGGAGCGCGTGTGCGTGTGTTCTGCCTCAACAGGTGGGGGGGAGAGTGGAAAGCTCGCAGAATGACCTCACGTGAGCGGCAGAGCAAAGAAATCAAATCCAACCAAAAAAAGAAGCAACAGAGCAAAAGCAAGGTAGAAGATCTTCAAGATATCTCTGCTGCGTGATTGTGAAACACTGTGGGTGTGTTGTAAGGAGATGCTACTGCTCGGAGCCACTGTCGAAGAGAAGGGAGAGAGAAAGTGAAGGTGCGCGGATGGTTCAGAAGATACGAGGTGGAAAAGCACCCTCGCGCGCGCACAAACAAGGTTCAGCAAACCTTGAATTATTGTTGAGCTTGTATCGTTGGACTTTTGGTGCGTGCCGGTTCGAAGGACTCACACCAACTGTGCAAGCAGTGCAGCACACCGCGCAAGCCTAAGCAGATCACCCATGCAGAGGAGGAACATGGAACATATAGCGGATTGACCCACATCAACACCCCACNGTGAAGGCTCTTGACCACGGATGGGCTGCTCTCCAGACGGAGGCGGCACCCGCGGCTGACGCGAGGAGGTCCATCCTGACCACCGCAGAGCACCTTACCCTTCTGCAGAAGATCCACGTCCGTGGGTAGATGGTCCACCACGAGCGTCACCTCATCACGTGGGAAGGCGGTGTTTACGTGTGCGCCATGAACGTGGATACTACGAAGGAGGACTTGGTGGAAGCTGCCGTGTGGATCAGGCCCTACCCAGGCGGAGCACCCCACGCCAACCTGCCCACTCGAGACGACCCCACGCACCACGGGGCCTACCTCAGCGAGTTGAAAGACACCGTCCAGGAACACCTCAAAGCTATCATCTCCTGCCGTGCCGTCTTTCACTCCACCTCGCTTCACGTTGGGGTTGTCTGCGCGGAGGGCAGCCATAAACCTTCGTAGGAGCTCAAGCGAGGGGGAGGGATGGAGAGATGATACGCAAAAGATGGGGCACCGCCACGATGGGGGCTTTCCTTCCATGCCCATCAACGCTGCCGCAACCTGATGGTCAGCTGCCACCGGCTCGCACGCCACGTGTGCGATTCCATCCACCACAGCAGCCACCTCCATCACGAGACTGTCCAGCTCAAAATCTGGCATTACATCGGATTTGGTGATGACGATAAAAAAAGGAATGCCGAGTGCAACCACCAACTCCACATAGGGCGTTGCCTCAGATGGTTCGTCCTCCGCCGAGAGGCAAATGCAAAGGTAGTCTGGCGATCTGCTCGTGATGCCAACCAAAAGCGACTTGGTAAAACCGCCGCCCATATCCATGAGCGAGAGATGCCGCTCGGTTGTGGGTTGTGAAGAAGATTGCTGTGCATCGGCCACTGCGGCGGAGCTGTTCTCAGGCATCCTGGAATCAGGCAATGGGGTGGACGTGGTGGAATGCATCTCTGGTGCATTGCTCGTTATAGTTGTTGTTGCTGCTGCTGCAACTCGCCATACGCGAGTAGTGATGGAGGAGGTTCGGCCCGACTCCACCTCATGTTTGTGGTTGAAGAGCATGTGTGAAGATACCGTTGTGGGGTCCCCCAAAGGCCTCACACTGCTCTCCGATCCTGCGAGAATAGAGCCCATCAAGGTGGATTTGCCCGCCCCCACACGACCGCAGAAGCCGACGCAGCTCTCGCAGTAGACGTCACGACGACGTGAAACACGAACCTCTCCACACATGAGCGGCTGCTGGGCGATCCCGATCCACGAGCAATGGCGCACCAACACCGCTTCAAACTGAAGACGCTGTGCCATGCGCCTCACCACCTCCACAGATTCGCGGAATTCATCGGGGGAGATGCCACGGGCCTCGCCGTTATCCGCTATGCCTAACTCGTAGAGACACTGGCCTAAACCTTCATGCACGCGAAACTTCATTTGTGTCATAAGATGTTCGATGCGATTCTCTGAAGCACCCACTAGACGCCACTTGTACTCCACATCCCCTTCATCATCTTCGGCTGGAAGACTGGCAAAGTACCCTCGATCGTCGAATTCCGACTGGCTCAAAGTTAGAGAGTTTTGGATCATCTCTCCTGAATATGCCCATGTAACACCTCTTTTTGGAGAGATTGGCTGTACTCGGTTCAGTACTCGACCCTATTTCCCACACACACGCATGCGCGCACGCACAGAAGGACCAAGGATAAGGATACGTGGGGTGGTGCAAACTCTCTAATCGGCAGCAGCAGCGTCAACTACGCTGGCTTAGAGAAAGCGCCGCAAGCTACGACACAAACAACCAAAAAAGAGAGAGAACGAAAAAGAGAGAGAGAAGGTAGTCTAACAAGACAAAGCATAACTCATGTACATGAACGAAGTTAACCATGCCAGGGATGCTCGTCACTCACGGCCGTGTGTGGAGAGCCATCCTTCTGGAGGTGTGTTGATGATGATGCATTGATATTGATGAAATGAAAACAAAAGCTGTTCGGAGAACGTGTTAGATGCATCTGCGAAGCGGCGTGAATAGAGAAACGGCCGCAGCAACACGCGTACGGCCAATCTCTACTCGCCTACTTCACATCGCAGCCATGCCCACC
Organism: Jaenimonas drosophilae; assembly: GCA_030849065.1. Classification (NCBI taxonomy): domain Eukaryota; phylum Euglenozoa; class Kinetoplastea; order Trypanosomatida; family Trypanosomatidae; genus Jaenimonas; species Jaenimonas drosophilae. The sequence goes on from JASAON010001567.1 coordinate 60,093, forward strand.
CTGGATCAAAGATAGTTTCCTCTCTTTAAATCTTGCTGGGGTAGAGGTACACGCGCACGCGGCGGCCAATGGCGGAAGCAGGCACGGAGGCACCGTTGAACTTCACACGGACCATACCGGCATTACCGTGGGGGCGGGTGACGCGGCCCCAGATGGCGCGGGTGGTGCTGCGGCGAGCGGGAGCCTTGCTCCAGCGCAC
>JASAON010001568.1:0-60580 GCA_030849065.1 Jaenimonas drosophilae
GTGTGTGAGGGTGGTGACGATTAAGCATTCACACATCAACACGGTCAGATTCGTAGCGGACGAAAGCAGCGTCGTTGGGCATCTCCACGTGGAAGGATGAAGAGCCTAGTGTTTTGGTGATGGTGATGGTGGCGAGGAATCATGTTTTGATGTGCCAGCATCCGTCAACGAATTAGGACCGCGCGTTTTCGGAATCTCATTGAGTGACACTTGTGTTTGCATGTGCATGACGGCGTACGTGGGGTGGGCGGTAGGCGAAGCGAGAGGGGGGCACTTTCCGGATGTTTCTCTTTCTTTGCAAAGTCGTTGCTGCACGCACTCATTCATGTGGTGGTGGCTGCACCAACCAACGTGGAGGTTGGCTCAGCCTGCTGCGAGGGTGATGTGGGTGGATAGAGCTCAAACACATTATCTGCATCTTCACGAAGCAATCGTTGACGCTGAAAGGATTGAAAGGCGTCATGATCATGGACAACGAACTCACCTCCAGTGGCATCACTCCGCTCCACAATCACCGGGGGCAACTCACCACGATTCAGATCCACGAACACATTGTTGTTGTAGAGCGTCACTGCATCAACCAACGACGCGTACCGCTCAAAGTTTTCCGCGAAGAGCTTGAAGGAGCGAATCTGCACCCCAATCGGCACACCACGTCCTGTAGAGAAGGTGCGTAAGAATCCACGTGGCACAGCTGTTTCCACGTCAACGGTGATGCCGAGCAACACAATCTTGTAAGGGTGCGGCAGTGGTTTCATGCGTGGACGTTGTGGCACAAAGTAGACCTCCTCACGACCAGGTCCGCAGTAGCCTCTGCCACGTGCGTGGAGTGTTGTGTGAGCACGTCGCACCATCTCAATCACCTGCACCACAAAAGGGGCCCACATCATGGTGCCATCGAACACAACACTCCGACCTTGGTTGACGGCGTTGATCAGCATTGTTTCTGCCGCACGTGTGCTATTGTCGTGCTGCATCCAGGACGGCACCTCGGACGTGTTGTTTGGTGTGATGAGCTTAAACTCATCTGCATTCACCAGCACGCTTCCCTGCTTGCATGGCTGCCACCACGCACTCGTGGCGAGGCCAGCGGTTGCCGTACTCTTCCCTGCCGCCATACCTCCCCCAAGGAACACAAACATTGGTGGTGTGCTGTTGCTTGTGATGGCGTTGAGGTCTCGTCCAGCACCCATGGTGTTTGGTGAAGAGGCCCCACAGCTGCTGTTGCTGCCTTCATCTTCTTGAAGTCGGCGTAGGGTCACGACGGCACTCCGCAATTCACGCGCTTGCTGAAACTTTTGACCTTCGCGGATGCTGTGGATGTCCGTGAGGAGCTCCTTCGCTGAACGCACGGGCGGCTCCACGAGACCCTTCGATGCGATCCAGCTCTCAATCGCCTCCACCGTTGATGGCGCGGCATTTGGATAAACGCAGTGCTCATCCTTGGCGATGAGCGTGCGCAACTCCTCTGAGGAGGAGGCGAGTGAGGAGGAAGCCAGTGGGGTGGCCATGCGCATGCTGGATTGGCTGAGTGAGTGAATGTGTTCCGCGGAGAAGCCGTAGAGGCGGGCGGTTGGGGAGTGGGCCACCACGGCGGCCACCTCTGCGGTACGTGGAGATGTGCAGAGGTTGTTGGTGCTCGTGCTGTTGTTGTTGTTGTTGTTGGGGGCTGAGGTGGATGAAGTAGCCCCAGTATGAAATGGCAGTACATGTGTGTATCCGTACCTTGTGGTGCTGAAGTGGTTGGCATCGCTGAAAGATGATGTCGTCGCTCTCGCTGCCACAGTTGTGATGGAGGTGGAAGCGGAGGCTGATATGTTGTTGTTGCTGGTGCTTGTGCATCGGGTGCTGGTATCATGCTCAGCCGCACAGAGCATAGGGCAGTGAGTGGCAGCCATCTCCAGCTCCTCCTCGCCACCCTCACCGCTCCACGTCTGCGACGGTTGTGCGGTCTGGCCATTCGGCTGCGGAAGATCATGTGTGGAGCTCCCTTGGCTGTTTTCTGACGTCTCCTCCATCACCCTTTCTGACGAGCATGGTGGCACAAACACGATAGTTGGCATCCATCGAATGTTGTAGAGCCCCGCGAGCTCCGGCTCCGCCACGGCGTAGATCACTGCCACCGTTGGCATCGGGTCAAGCCGCTTCCGTGCGATGATCTCCTTCAAGATGTTGCACACGATGGAGCTCTTTGGGGAATATTTGGCGTGGAAGAGCAGCACCAGACCACGCTGGTTGTGGAAGAGGGCGGCACGGAAATTTGTCACGGTTAAGAAGTCAAAGGAAGAGAAGTCGGTGGAGGTGGGACTGCTCATGTTTGGCGAGATCACCATGTCGCTCGTGGCGCGACGCATCATCATCATCATCGCCGTCGTGGATCGTGGGAAGTTGGCCGATGGGCCACCACTCACAGGCGTATTCATGAATCCTGGTAGCCCACGTACAGAAGAGGAGGAGGTCGGAGAGACGTTATTGCTGCTCCGCTGCTCCTCTGACTCCATCAACATGCTTTTGTTGTTGTTGCTGGCAGGGAGGAGAGTAGGTCGCCATGGGTGTAGGGAGAGCTCCCCATTGGTGTTGTTGTTGGTGCAGCTGCTGGTGCTTAATGTTCGTGGCAGGCTTGCTGGAGGATTCATGTACTCACTAGGGGGGATGAGCCACAACCGTGTGTCGGGGTCATCTTCCCCCTCGAGCGGATTGATGCCCAAACAAATTGGCATGAGGCTTTCACGTACGAAGGATTCATATTCACGATTAATCTGAATGATGTAGTCCATACGGTGCCAATTGAAGGAAAAGTAGGAAGGTACAAGTGAGTTGAGCACGTTGAAGAAGTGCCCGACGCTGGCGTCTTCCGAGCACAAGGGAAGCTCCACACTCGTGTACAAGGTTGAAGATAAAGGGGTGGTGATATGACCATCACCACTAACCCTCTTTTGTGTTGTTGATGGCTTCTCAGATTCTGCTGTTGCGCCTGTGCTCTCGGCACTCACGGTGGTGCCGCCCTCGCTCTCCGTCGATGATGATGATGCGAGATCGAGGGGTGGCTCGATGCGCCAACGTTTGGCAATGGAGTGAAGAAGTCGGCGCCGGTCCATGGCGAAGCGCAGCGCCCATCGATGGCTGAGCTCCTTCAGCCGTTCTGGATCAGAGCGAGTGAGGAAGAGGATGGTGCAGCATGCCGCCAACTTCGAGACAAACATGTTGGGGGGAAGCTCCATCGACCGGAGAACATACTCCACAAAAGGAATACATGATTGCCCGCTCATTCATACCCCTTCACGTCAGGCTCTCCGCGTTGTTTTTGCTGTTGATGATGATGATGGCGTTGGTGGAGTACGTGCACGGACGTGCAAACAAGACGAGAGGGAGATGTTCGTGAAGCGATAAATGACAACAACCACTACAACAACTGATGATAATGGTGAGAGGGGAGCTCTACACGTGTGTTTTCTGCGTTTGCAACAAGATTGAGGCAATGGTATGCTGAACTCCGCCGTGGGAGAGGCGACGAAACTTGGGCGGTCAGCACGGCAATACGGCGGCTAGCTTGGATCTTTATTTCGGTGAATGTAGGGGTGAGAAGTGGTGCTGCAGCTACGCTATGGAGAAGGAAGATATAGTGGTGTTGGTGTGTTGGGTGTTGATGTACGACGGATATGATGGTGGCGCTGTTGGTAGGAACGCAGCACCAAAATTTGTAGAGAAAAAAAAAGAGGTGAGTGAGATGGAGGAGATCAGCACCGATCTACATCCACAGACCACCTTCACAGCAACCAAAAAGACAGCAGTGAGACAAGAGATGAAGTACAATGATGTGGTGCAGCATGGAGTGCAAGGCAAGGATTCATCTATCAGAAGCGTACTTCAGAGTAAAGTTGTGTTTGTGTGTGTAGATCAGTACGAGAAGAAGCAAACACACTACACAATGGTGTATTTGTGCTGCATCAATCCCTCTTGAAGGAGTCCGCCAGCTGATGAGCGAGCTCGAGCACCTCCGCCTGTTGTGCCATCATGGATGGATTGGCGGTGATAGTGTTGGTGGAGGTGCCTGGTCCCTCGACGGCCGTCGTAGATGGCGCCAACGACGTTGGTGAGCACACGTGGACGAAGACGGAGCGCACAAGATCAGCGCCAAAGAATATCTGCTCCTTCAAGCTCATGTAGAGCGTTGCATTGCAAATGTAGCGACCTGCGTTCTCAGAAATGATCCACGTGGAGGTTGGTGATGCATCGTCATCCGCGTTGCTGCGCGACGTTGCTCGCGCACGTACGGCGGTGAGGGCCTTCTCCAGAGTGGCGCCGTCGTTGAGATGCACAAAAGCGCTCTCGAGCGAGGCTGATACATCGCCATCATTGGCGTCGATCGGGTCGTGATTGAAGCTCACCCCGCGCACATCAGGTACGGAGGCGTGAAGTTCGTTGTATCCCTTCACCTCCACACGCATTATGCCACCTCGCTCGCCACTATGCACGCCAATATGAAGGAGCAAGAAGACGGCCTGCGCATCAGCAGCACGTGTTGCCTCCACACGTTGGCGGAGTTGGCCAAAGAAGTCCATCACCGCGCCGATACTTGTTTCCAGTTCAATAAAATCAACATCGGCGTAGATGTTTTCTTCACGGAGGTGCGTCGCAACATGACGGCCAACAGTGGAGCTTGGGTTGTCTGTGATGTGGGCGAAGGGGCCAAAGCCCGTGATAATGATGTGTACGTGTTGAGGCATGATGTGCAGTAGCAACACTCGTCGTGTTTTGATATAGAACCTACGTTGATGAGCCTCTAATCGGTGAGTAAGACAGTGAAGGAGATGGAGAGTAGTCAGGGGTTGTTTGTTACTTGATATTTTTGATGCTGGTGTTGTGTTCCCACGAACATAAACACGAAGAGTGTTTTTTTGTTGCAACGGCTGTGGTTCAATAGCGCACACTCATGGCATACACGCACAGCGCATCTGCATCTACATGCGTGTTGTATTAACTCTCTCATACACATTGGCTCAGCAAACATGGAAGTATCATCGTCACGAGTGTTCCGAATATGAACAAATTATGACATCATAAGAGCATCATTGCCAGTGTGAAGTAGGATGAGGAGTACGAACGTACTGAGATGGAGGTGTGGTCCCACATGCAACGATGTGGATGAGTTGAGAAGAACAAGAGGAAAATTGGTGATAATGATAATGATGATGATGATGAGTGTGTGTGTGGCTCAGTTTGATGGTTTATCGTCAAGAGTGTTCCGAATATGAACAAATTATGACATCATACAACATCATCGCCAACGTGAAGAAGCACATGTGCATGAGCTACGGGGATGGAGGCTTGAAACAAGCGCTTGCAACCGCGTTGAGAATCCGCGTTGAAGACAGAACGTGAGGATGATGAAGATGAAATGGGAGCATGTGTGTGTGTGTGTGTGTGTGGCTCAGTTTGATGGTTTGTCGTCATGATTGCTCTGAATATGAACAAATTGATAGATTCACATCATGGCCAATACGGAGGGAAGATGCACTGCACAGATAGTCTAGTTACACGTACAAACTTGAACCACCACACGAAGAAGATGTGGGGTGTGTGTGTTTGGTGTATGGCAACTCTACGTGTTGTTGTTGTTGCTCTAGCATAATAATAGAGAATCCAAGAAGAGACAAGATTAAATAGAATGAGCAAAACAACCCAACACAACACCAAGTCTGAGGTTGGAGAGGTGCCCCGCACATGTTATCTCGACTAAGCGTTCCATGAAGGTAAACACGGCATCTCCACACAAGACAATGCAGCCAACGCTGACGTTCATTCGTAATACGTCCACGACATTGGCACACACGCACACGCACTTGCGTTTTTTTTGTTTGCTTCTGAAAATTTCCTAGTTTCGGAAGGGTGACCACGGCTCATCCTTGAAGCGCTTAATGTGCTCTCCAAAGAAGATGCCGTACACACTCGTGCCGATGGTGGAGACGACGCAAATGAAGCACAGAAACTTAATCCACATCCACTCATAGTCTGGCCGTCCTCCGCTGATGAAGTTGGCAACGGGGTCCGGATGACCAACGGTGCTGCGGCTCACGTAAAACTGCGACGAGGCCCAGCCACGTCTGCCCTTGAAGAAGAACGGAATTGGCGCACGTTGTGTGGTTGGCGGAGCATCAACGTGAAGAGCTGGTGCATCGGCTGCTGGTGTGGTATGCTGGGTGAGTGATGTGGCAGCCTCGCCGGATGCTGCGACGCACCTCGCTGACATGATCACGGCTGTGTTGCGCGCACGGCACACGTGCTGCCCCACAAATCTGCGCATGCTGAAATACCTAGTTCTATAACAACAACAGAAGAGTAAGAGGGGGGATACATGTGAAGGTAGAGATGGCATACACAATCACCCGCGCACCCCCTTCATCACCAGGAAGGGTGGAGGCCAATAGATGCAGATGTGGATGATGATGATGATGAGGACGTCAATGATGATTGATTGAGCGAGCTAAGCAATACACAGCACTAAAGTGTACCAACACACAACACACGTGTGAGCGTGGGATGGAAGCAAGATCCACCACGTTGTTGGTGTTTGAAGACACCACATGAGTGAATTTGAGGTTTACAAGGCTGTGGCGAGCATCCATTATGATGCACCACAACATCTCATCAAACCCGCCCTATCTTCACTCCGGCTGCAACGATCCACGCCACACGTGGTAGCCCCATGAATGTTCTGTGCCTACACACGTCATCATCATCGCGTCGTCGTCCTCGTCGTTCGGCATTCTACATGACGCAGCAACAGCCGCACTTTGTGTCGTTTGCCTTGGTTGGTCGTACCCCATTGTGTGTATTGCCCGGTGCACGTGTTTCCGCCGACATGAGCACATCCTCTCCATCCGTGACGGTGTGAATCACGATGTTTTCTTCATCATGTGTGCCATTACCACCACCAGCAACCGAGATCACCAACGGCTCCTCATGAAGGTCTGTTGGGTGTGGCTGAATGAGCTCCGCCGACGTGAGCGTACGCGAGGGCTCGGTACTCTTATGTAGTTGTGGCTGCCGCCCATAATCCACGCTTGTGCTGTCGTTCAGCGAAGGGAGCGCACCAAATCGTCGGCTCTCGGCCACAGAACTCTCCACAGCGCTACTCCCACCTTTTGGTGTTGTGATGGGCCCACGTTGGTTCGCACGCGCACCACCCTTACCACGCGCAAAACCACCAAATTCAAGGATCACCGACTCCACGCCAGCGGGTAAAATTTCCACCCGCATCAGCTCGTACACAACCTTCTGTTCCGAGTTCACACCAAGCTGGAGGTGGTCGTTGAGGCCGCAGGTATAGACGGCGTGGTCTTCGCACACAAACATGCTCCCTGCGGGTCCTGCGGCGATGGCGACGCATCGCGCCTTCAGTGGGATTGGAGCGAAGCGATAGAGCCCACGTACCGAGGAGCCCAAACCAAGTTGTCCTGATTCATTGCTGCCACATCCGTACACTGTACCATCACTGGAGAGGGCGAGGGAGTGGCAATCACCCGCGGCCACCTGTGTAAAGAAGTGATGCTGAAGATCTTCATGATGGCAGAGACGTCGTCGGAAGTCGAGGTTGCAGCCGATGCCAAGTTGGCCTTTGGTGTTGCGTCCGTAGGTGATGAGCATGCCATGATCATTGATGATGAGGAGGAAGCCCGTGCCACTCGAGATGCGCGAGACGGCGGTCTGCGACATGGGCATCACACGTCGTGGTGTGCCAATGGCCTTCTTACTTGCGGTGGTCTTGTACAGCAGTGAGTCGGTGCCAACCATGTAGTACTCCTCACCCCAGCCCAGATCCAGAAAACGTACGTTGCGCGAGGGGAGCACCGATCGTGTTGGGTTTGATGTTGCCGAGAGTGGCCGCACCGTGAAGGCGTGAGTGACGGTGGCAAGACGTTGGCCATGACCAACAAGTAGCAAGGTCTTGTCGGCGATGCCAACCATCGCATCATCCTTGCCCAGCTTGGTAGGCCCCTTGGCGGCGTTGCTATAGATACGCAAACCACCCGACGACCACACCTCATCCTTGTCGGTGAGGAGGGCAAAGAAGCCTTCGCCCGCTATGCATCCGCGGCAGAGAAGATGTTGTGGCACCTTCACCCCCTGTCCTGCGCCAAACGTTAAGATTTGTTTGGATGCGCTATCAATGAAGCAGCTCGTGTTCCAACTCATAGACATGGCGGGCATGCAGTAGCGCAGCTGATACACCGGTACGGCATAGAGCATGATGTGCTGAAGCACACGGAGAGTGATGGGGGCAACGCGCTGAGGAAGCATGCCATCCACGTAGGCCAACGACTTGTTGGGCTCCACCTTCTCCTCCACGACACGTTGCATGTTGGTGTAGCGATCCTCCATCTGCAAATCGGCCTTCTTTTTCTCTGCTGTTAGCGCGATACTCTCCAACACATCACGAGTTTTGCGCGAGAAGTCAACGATTGTGTGCTCCTCCTTCGAGGTAGTCATGCCGGGTGCTTGCAGCCGACTTTGGCGGGCGTGCAGCATGCCGAGCATGCATCGAAAGATACCATCGCCTCCCTTCTTCTTGTTGCGCACCGCCACCCAAAACTCCGCATCGGTTATGACACGATCCATAATCGTCGCCAACGTGAAGCAGGAGGAGAAATTATGTGGTTGATCTCGTTGCGCTGATGTGTGTTGGTAGTTAGGTGTGTCTGTGTGTGTGCGGCGATGGAGATAGATAGCGGCACTCGCAGATGATGAGTGATCCAACAACGATAGAACAGCAATCCGCAAATGGTTGTTGTACTTAGTTGCCCAGAAGTGAGAAAAATGGACCGAGAGGCAGCAACAAACGGCGAGCAATGTGCGTATGCGTGCTACGGTGCAATTTGAAGTAGGAACAGTGTCAGAGGACAGTGAAAGGAGAGGATGATGCCAATGTATAGAGAGACGCGCACAAATGTGTGTTTGTGTGTGTGTGTGGGGGGGGAGAGCTAGGAACCACCACAGAAAACTAGACCAGTCATGATGAATCAACAAGAAATGAATGAAGAGAAAGGCAAAAGTGCGGCACAGGAGATAGATACTCAGGTTGAGCCACAAGACATGAACGGCACATAGACACGCTGTTGTGTATAAATGAAGAACACGTTGATTCATAGTGTGTAGGTAGCACCAAAGCCGTGATGGTGTTGGTCTGTGTGCAGGACTGAGCCTCCACCCAACTACATGGATAGAGGAGCCGAGGAGAAGAAGAAGCAGGTACGCTGGCCTCTATACATCGCAATCCTCCCTCATCTTCCCGCACACAGAACATCAGCAAAACAGAAGAAAAAAAACGACATGTGCCATTCACCCGCCATCCGCTGCACCCATCACTCATCATCAATGGCCGAATGATGATGAAAATTGATGGTGAAGTGTGGGAGATGGAGTAGATGAATGTGGCAACACGGATCGTGAAGTGATTTACATGAAAACCATGTTGGTTCTCCCTCAGACACAACTATCATGTTGTTGCATCAGTCCAAATCCACGCGAGGATTGATGTTATCGTGAGGGTATCCAAGATGGAAGTACGGGTGTTTGTATACCGCACCGGTGGCGGCCTTCACCGCCTCGGGATCCTCCCGAAGACGCACCATCTCTGCCGGATAGGTACGCTTCAGGATGATCTCATCCTTGCGAAGCGCAAGCTCCGCATCTAAACGTTCAGCACGGCTACGGAGTTGGTCGAGCGGGAAGTGGTCTGGCTGCTGATCGCGCAGCACCACCATCTCCCCATGCACAGCCTCACGCTCCTGGCGCATCGGTGCCGTTTGATCGCCGAACGTCATGCGCCCGCGTTCCTGCTCCCGCGCGTGTTGTTTTTGCTGAATCTGGCGTTCGTACTCACGCACCTGATACTTGGCACGACTGATGGTTAATAGTGAGGCATCCCGATTTGGATTGCGCTTGAAGCGCAGCCACGCACGGAACTCACGTTGGATCTTCTTTGCGGCGCGAATTCGTCGCAGAGAGTTCAGCTCCACCGCACAGTGCAGATTTTCCTGCTCACGACGAAGAAGGACGTCGTGGGGGCGAATGCGTATGTACTCCTTCCACGCCCTGCGCTCAATCTCCGCCTGTGGCTCGTAGTAGAGCGGCACATCGTACTTCTCGCGGTCTTCATCACGCAGACGGGCGAGCGCAGGGGCACGACGCAAACACTCTCGCTCATACTCCGTTCGTGGAATGGCGGCGATGGGCTTGGAACGAAGTGCCTCCGCCTCGAGACGCTCGCGCTCCTTGGCCTCTTCTTCTGCGCGTAGCTCCGCTCGGGCCGCCTCATAGATGCTCTTCACCATCGTCTTGGCTAGCCGACGTCGGCCAACATAACCACGCGCCACACGTTGCACAAGTCTTGCGCACTTGCGCTCATGCTCTCGGTCGTGCTCGATCGTGGTGCGGAGCTTGGCCATGTAGAAGCGAATACGGCCCTGATAGCCACGCCAGTTGCGCTGGATAATGATGGCGGCGTTGAGACGACGTACAATCGATGTGGTATCTACGCCGCGTGCGCGTTGGCTCTCCATCCGTGCACGGAACCATCGTTGAATGGTGATGGCAGGACCAGTATAGCGCTCCAACGACTTTTCCTGAAGACGCTTGCGGGCAAACATGCGTCGCGCGCACTTCTGAATGAGGAGGGCGGAATAATCGGCGAGCTCACCCGGGCGCATCATTTGCCGGAGAACGTCGGCGGCCTCACGAATACGTACCACACGCATTCGTGCTGCCACACCACGCCAACGCTGTTGGATCATAACAACCGCCTTCTGAACCAAGGCCTCGTTCAATCCTTCTAGAGAGTAGGCGTTGGCGGCGAGGAAGCGCACGCCTGCGGTCTTGGCGAGCCAACGGCGGCCACAACGAACCACCACCGAAGGTGGCGCACGTCCAGCGAGGTTCCACTCGCTCTTCGCCGACGGGTCCTTCTGCGCGGGCTTTTGCTGATCCACCATCTCCAGCCTACGTTGAAGGCGGCGACGGCGCTCCTCCTCGCGCTTCTTCTGCAGCGCGCGACGTGGGCGGCCAATCTCACGCCACCAACGCGTCCATGTCTCTTGGATCTTCACCGCAGCACGAGCTTCGGTGCGGTCGGTGATGGCATTGAGTGCCGCCTGGAAGGCGCTGAGCTTGCGCTTCTCCTCCTCTTCCTGAAGCTTCTTCAAACGGAAGCGTTGCTCCTCCTTTTGCTGTTCGTGGAGCGCCACATCGCGTTGACGTTGTTTGGCTTGATGCAGCTCATGAAAGGTGCTGCGATTGACGGAGCTCGGATCGAGGTCGGTGGTGAATTGGTTGGTGCCCATGAAGGGGTCGGGGATGTCGGAGCGCGGGCTGCAGTGACGATGATCATCGCGACGTGCCGTGAGCTTCACCGTGGCATCATCAGTGCGGCGCAAGTGATTGCGGATTTGGCGGTAGGTGAGGAGTGCGGGTGGGGCAGCACAATCCATATCTTCAACAGCAGCAAAACGAAGATAGCTCGTGTGGTCGCGACCAACACGGATGATTTGTGCGCCATCGGTGTCGTAGAGGTTGTGGCGGCGACGGGCGGCGAGCTGCTCCTCCTCTTCACGAAGTGCCGCAGCGGCAGCTTCTTCTTCCGTCAACGCCGGCTCCTTGGCAGAGCTTGGCTCTTCCCCATCCTTCTCTCCATCACGTGCGGGGCTCAGGACGCCATCCTCCAGCTCCACGAGCGGCTCATCAAGCACGTCACCGGCAAAATCACCCTTTGACGTCGGAATCGGGCTCGAGTAGCTCTTCACAACCCCATCGCACAACTCATCACTGCCCAAGCAGCCACCAGCAATGGCTCCATGCTGATCCACGTGGGTGCGCTCCGTCGATGGACAAGAGGCGGCAGCGGCACCATCGGCGGGCGAGCTTGCATCCATGCCCGGTGTCAGGGTGCCATCCTCAATCTCGAGGACGTCGGTGAGGTAGCCAAAATCCAGCGATTGAAGCGCCTTCTTCGCCCGAAGCTGCAGTGGAGATACGCTGGAGATGGGCTTGGTACCAGTGCCAACGCGCATCGGTGCCAAACGCCCGTTGCCCGGTTTCGCGGCACCTCCTTCGCCAGAGACGGTGCGACGACGGGAGCCACCTTCGCGCGGAGAGGCGGAGCGCACGGTGCTGCGCCGCTTTGATGGGCTCCTACTGCTCGACGGGCGAGAGCCCTTCACGTTAGGCAACAGGGAGGAGCCCGCCATGCTGCCTGAGCGCTGGGAGATGGATTTGGCACGACGTCCAGCAGCGGGTGAGCTGCTGCTGCCGCTTCGCTTGGGAAGAATCCACGTTTGTGAGTTGTGGCACTTCTCTTGCAGCGACTTAGTGGTGGGGTGGCCCTCACCAAGGTGTTGCTGCGACTCACGCAACGCACGCAGCATGGTTGGCAGCGCGGCCCGTCGCTCGCGATCATCCTCCACCTGCCCCAGCGCCACGGCGAGGTTGTGCAGTGCCGTGATGAAGAGAACGCGATCGCCCTTTTGCGATGCGGCCACACAATCTTTGGCGATAGGGAGCGCTTCTTCTGCCGAGCCCACACCCAACAGCACTGCAGATAAATTAAGCATCGTGCTGCAACTGGGCTTGCCGAGCATCCACGTCTCAACCTCCTTCGCCTCACGCAAACACGTCAGCGCTTCACCCACCTGACCATCGCGACGTAGTTGGCAGCCAAGGTTGCTGAGGGTGTCGGAGTAGGCAAGTACCCATGCTTGAAACTGGTTTTCATCATCACGTGAGCGTTGCGGCAAGCGTTCTAACGCGGCGATGGCAAACTCCGAGCCGCCGAGTGCCATACTGAGGCAGCGGTGGCTGCGTTCCATTTCACCCTCGCGCAGCGCCTCCATCGCCGTTCCGTTGAGCTCCATCACCTCCTCAAAGGAGAGCTTTCGGGGTTCCACCTTGATGGAGCTGCGCGGGAGCGGCGGACGTGTGCGTGAGCGAGACATGGATGAGAAACTATCATGGCTGCGGTTGGCCTTCCGCATGCGTTGATGCTGCATCAATGAGTCTGGGATGTCTAAATGAAGAAAAAATGAAAGGTATGTGTGTGTGTGTTCGAGTGAAGATGAGGTACGTGCGTGAGTGGTTAGAGTCAACGACTGCTCAGCACCCTTGAATCCTATCCTCCGCACACACACACGAAAGAAGAAACAAAAAAGTTGCGCACGTGGGCCGTACCCGAAGATTGGGTTGCCGCCAACGAACACAAAAACGAACTTAAAGAACAAAATATTGATGAGAAGGAAGAGGAGTACGAGTACATTTGATGTAAAGTGAGGCATGCACGGATGTGTCCCTACACATGGGGAGTACTCACAGCACAAGAACAACAACAACACCATTCATGAGTGAATGTTGCGTTGATGTTGTTGTTTTTGTTTGTATATCTTTACTCGGTACGACAACGCGTGTAGTTATAGGGAAGAGTTGATGTGCCATCGACTCTTCTTATGTGCCTGTGTGTGTGTGTGTGCTCGCCAGAAACACCCGACAACACAAATAATGAAACAGAATTAGTGGAAGGCGTCGTGGCACACAACGACCGTCGGAATGAGCTCTACGACTTGTTGGACTTCTTGCGGCCCTTCTTGAGCTCACGTCGCCGCTCGAGCTTTGCCTTTTCCTTCTCCACCTTCCGCTTCTTCAATGATATCTCTTCGAATGTGCGCACCGATCCATCCCGCTTGAGACGCTTCTGCTTGCGCGCACTCACCCGAATCTTCTTGCCCTGGTTGGGATTGCTGATATCCACGTAGTCCTCATCATCTTCGTTCATGCCCGCATTGACCGCGGCACGTGCACGTTGCATGGGCACCAAATCCTCCTCCTCACCCACATCCTGAATGCGCATGTTGCTCTTCTTGGTCCACTTGGCATAGCTATCCAACTTCGACTTGTAGTTGATGGCCTTGCCCGACTCATTCTTCACGCCCTTGAGCAACGCCTTGGCATCAGATACGTTCATGCGCACGTAGCGATTCTTCTTCTTGCTCCACGCAAAGACCTGCCGCTGCTGCGCCGCCTCCGCCGCGGTTTCGGCCGTCAAATCCATTGTGGCATCCTTCACGGAGTAGTGCGCATCCTCCATTGTTTCTCGGCGATTTATATCCATGAAGAAGTCGTCGTCGCGGTAGCGGCCGCTCTCCATCGTGGGTCCATCGGCCAACTTGGCCTTGTTCGAGCGACGGTTGTGCAGAACGTAGTCAAGCTCATAATCGGCGGCGTGGCTCTCCTGTGGTGATGCATCTCGCTCGCGCTTCTTGCGCTCCTGCGCACGGCGGAGCATCTTCTCGGCAAAGGATAAGGGTGCCTCTTCCACCTCCTCCACGACGGCGGCACTCTTGGACGCCCGACCTCCCGCTGCCACGGCACGGTCCTGCTTGTTGCGTGCAATACTCTGGATGGTCTCAGGCTTTTTGATGGTAAACATCTTCTCTCCGCTCGCGAGCTCGAGAAAAGACTCCTTCGCCTTGTAGCGCTTCAGATCAAAGCGTGCGGCATCGGCGTTGATGCGAAGCTCGCCCATCTTCTCCATCAACATGGGATGCAGCGGTGTTTGGTCAAAGGCGTACTGTGGCTGGCGTGCTTCCTGAATGGCGTCGTGCGTGGGCTTCTTCTTGGTGCGATTAAACTTCTTGTGTGCGTTGTCCACGACCTTGTGCATGTTGCGCAGCTCCACATCGTTCTCCAGAAGGCGCTTCAGGAAATCCAGCTCGAGCTGGATATCTTCCTCTGGCAAGCGGCCGTAGCAACCATCATCGGCGGAGAAGAGCAAGTCGCCCGTTTCCTGACGGCATGTGAGGGGGCGATCCAAGAAGTGCATCAAATCCACGTAGTACGGGAAGTCCTCAAATGTTAGGAGAGAGTAGGCGGCACCAGAACGTCCGGCACGTGCCACACGACCAACGCGATGCACAAAGAGTTTCGGGTTGAAGGGGAAGGAAAAATTCACCACATTATCAAGGAGTGGGAGGTCCAAACCACGCGCCGCAACGTCGGTGACGAGCATGACGCAGGTATTGCGTTTGCTAAAGTCGCGCACGGCGAGACGACGGGCCTCCTGATCCATCTGGCCATGCACGCCACTGCAGGAGATGGCGTAGTGCGTGAGAACCATCTCGAGGTAGTCCACATGGAACTTGGACTCCACGAAGACGAGGGCCTGTGCGTAGTTGCTGCTCGTCTCACCCACATGGAGCACACGCTTCAGGAGCACAATGAGGGCCGCCACCTTCTCGTCGTTGCGCACAAAGAAGGCGCTCTGCTTGAGCTTGTCACTGAGCTTCATTTCTGCATCGAGGCGAATCACAACAGGGTTGTGCAAACCTGCGCTCGTGAATTCCGCCAGGACGCTGGGCATCGTGGCAGAGAAGAGGGCGCGTTGGGAGCTTTCTGGGATCTTTTGCATGATGGTGACGATTTGTGGCTGCAAGCCAAGCTCAAAGAGACGGTCAGCTTCATCCAGAACAAGAGCACGTACCATGGTGAGGTGTACTGATGCTTCTTCCATGATGTGCAGCAATCGTCCAGGTGTTGCTACGACGATGTCGGGGTTGGAGGCGAGCAGCTCAAACTGCTGTTCCAGTGAATTACCTCCGACGAGGGCAGCAAAGCGGAGGTCCATGTACTTGTTTAATGAGATGCCGTTGCGAAGGATCTGCAGGCTGAGCTCACGTGTAGGGGAAAGCACCAACCCACGAATGCCAACAATCTTGGAGTGGCTTTGCAGCAACTGAAGCATCGGAATCAAGAAGGCCGCGGTTTTGCCGGAGCCGGTTCGTGCCATGGCCACCACATCGCTTCCCTGCAACATGGGCGGAATGGCCTTGCGCTGAATCGGTGTCGGCACACTATAGCCCTGCTTCAACACGCCATCGAGGAGTGGCTTGGAGAGACCGAGTGTCTGAAAGCCGCCGCCCTTCTTCTTCTTGTCCTCCTTGGCCGCCTCCACGGCTGCATCCCAGTCACCAAGACTGATCATGACTTACGTGCTTCGTGTGTGTTGTGTGTGGTGTGCTGTGTGCTGTGTTGTGGTTGTTGATGCTGTGTGTGTATTGATGATTGCTCACAGAAACCTCACAACTACCTACCGTCTAATGCCCGATGTCTGCTCGAGCCTTGCGTATGACGGAGATGGGGCTACGCAGATCGTCGCGGTGAAGGAAAAGGAAAAGAAGAAGTGCAGGTGTGCTAGCGGAGATGATTTGTGCTGTGCAGAAATCAATGTCATTGGTGTACATGTTGCAGCCCCACATGGTGCTCAGTCACTTAGAATGAGTAAATGAGTGAGAGAAGATTCTCCCACACAACCACGACACTCGACACGAGATACACGGGCAACGCGACATCAACAACAAAAAAAATCATGTGGTAGTTACAAACTCTTCAATTCATGAACTTCTGAATCACTTGCTTCAACATATACGCGCAACCATGTCGATTGTCAATCATGCGGATCGGCTGAAAGATAGGGATAAGATATACTGGAGCAGCAGAATACATGTTGAGTGATGTTGGCCCGGTAAAATCTGGCATCACCCGTAGGGGCTCACAACGCACTGTAGGCCCCAACACCTAGCCACGACAAACATATCAAAACAAAAAGAGCACAAATGAGCGACAGAGCCAAGTGGCCTTTATCTGGCGCTCTGCATGAACATTGGATCATGCTTCCGATGACGAACGTCCTGTGGATGAAGAACCTCGGCTACGTATTGCCGCGTCTCGTGACGCCACATCCCTCAGAGCTTAAGGCCGTTGACTGAGCAAGTAGCAGATTTGCTTGTCAAGCGTCCATTGATCCTTGTTCCGTAGGTCTACTGAGGTAGACCGTTGACTGCCACTCACCTCCTCAACGAGGAGCTGGCATCACCCATCGTGTTTTGTTTTCATCAACACGTGAGTGGGCGTCCCAAGTGAGTGCAAGAGAGGAAAGAGGAGCGAACGCTGGAAACGCAAACGGGAAAGCAAAAAGAAGAATCAAAAAGTGAACCAAAACACTTCTTTTCGTGAACGCTTCACATCACAAAAGTGTATACCCACGCACGTACACACTCGCTGGTTGCTTTCGTTGATCTCAGAATCACAACGCCACAACCACTGCATTTTCGAGGGCCACAGATGCAGCCAAAGTCCATCTGATCACACTGACACCACACACACACACATACAAAACATGCATTCAAAAACAAAAGGAACCAACAATGAATCTTCATGTGTGCATGATGAGTATTTGTGTTTATGCATGTGTGTGTGTGTGTGTGTGTGTGTGTGTTTGATTGTGTTATAGTTGCCGACGAAGAATGTGGTTTACGGATGGCAAACCGAGGAGATACGCCACAGGAGCCACGCTGGTGGCAACGGCGGATACGAAGCCCATGACAATGGTGATGAGCAGTTGTTGATAGGGAAAGACGAAGGGGAGAGGCAGTTGCGAGAAGAGGACGTTCTGCATCTGGAGGGTGTAGGCCACGACCATGCCCACCGCCAGGCCCAAGAGTGCGGCCGACACAAGTAGAATGAAAGCCTCCCACACAAAGAGGCGGTACACTTGGAAGTTGGTCATGCCCAGACACAAGAGGATGCCAATCTCCTTGGAGCTATTCATCACGTTAGCTGTCATACTGCTCAGGAGGGAGAAGAAGCAAATGAGAAGGATCATCACCTCCGCCAGGACAAAAAAGGTGTTCAAAATGGATTGCGCCTCGACGAAATCGGAGGTTGCGGATTCCGCCGTTGAGATGGAGGCCGAGATGCTTTTGGAGTTGAAGAACGTTCGCAGCGACGCCTCCACCACTTTGCTATCCCCCTTCATGGAGATAACGACGTACTGAATTGGCAGGACATAGCAGCTCATGGTGTTGTATTGCATGTGGCTGAGTGCTGGCATGGAGCTGAGGAGGGCACCCATGTTGTTGGGAAACTTGGTCATGAGCAACTGTGGTGAGCTATCCAGGGCAGCATCGGGCTGCAAAAGTGTGCGCCGTACCACAGGTTGTTCCGAGGGGCTCCCTGTGTTGAAGGTCACCGCCTCGACGGCGGATGAATCCATATCCAGGGCAAAGGTGCGGTAGGTGGTCGTAGCCACAATGAGCTTGTGAAAGCCCTTGGCAGCGTAGAGAGCCCCGGAGAGGCCGTACTGCCCCACAGTGGACGCCATGCGGTGCACCTTGAGGAAGCGCTTCGAGACCACCTCATAGTAGTTGGGGGAGATGGCAGTAACCTGCGAGGGGCTCGTCTGGAAGCGTCCCATTGTCTCAAGCTGCGCGTCCGACACCATCCAATTGAAGGATTTCATGGAATACGTACGGTAGCCCATCTTCTGAATGCTGCCATCACTTAGCAAGGGTGCCACACTGCGCCGCATCTCGGCAAAGTTGTCCAGATAGAAGCCACCGTTGTAGGTGCTAATACGCATGGAGTAATCCCCCGGACTTGGGTACTGCTTCGTATAGGAGAAGGTGATGAGCATATCCGCACCAACATTGCGCTCAGCTCCATACACCATGGACTGCAGCTGGACCTGAAAGGCCACCGTGATGAAGAGAATGAAGGCAAGGGCAAGTGAATACATGAGGGTGGTTTTTTGGTTGCGTTGACGGTGCGCTGCAAGGTTCTTTAGCACGCTATCAAAGACACCGCCAGCTTCCCAGAAGCAGAAGAGGTAGGCGACGCCGGTTTCAATCACCCGTTGAAAGTTAGAGGCAAGGAGGACCAAGCCCGCCAGCATGCCGACCAGAACTGCGAAGAAGATGGTGAAGAGCTCACTGAGATTCATCTTGATCAAACTGAGTGGGAGCATGACGTAGATCAAGAAGCCAAAGATGGCCATGAGAAGACCCAGTCCAAGCATTGACCAACTGAGACTGGAGCCATCATTGCGCTTAATGCTGTAGATGACTCCGCTGTTCCGTGAGCGGGTGGAATTTAGAGCGTCGGGAAGGTTCAGGGCGAGGACAGAGAGCAGCGGAAAAATGGTGGCCGCGAGGGGGAGGCCAAGACCAACCAAGGTCGACCAGCCAAGCGAAGTGCCCGAGACTAGCGGCTGAAGCGGAATCTCTAACTTAGGCTCGAAGACTTGGCTTCGTAGGACCGAGTACGCTGCCTGACCACCTGCCATGCCCAAGATCCAGGCTGGAATGGCAAAGGCGTAGACGTTGACGAAGAGCAAGATGACCAAGTTGCCCTTGGAGAAGCCAATCATGCGCTGCAGACCCATTTCATAAGTGCGTGTTTCCACGTCGAGTGTGAGCAGGGAATGGATGATGACCAAGCTCATGAAGCCCAGAGCCAAGATGATGATGCTGACAATAAGTCCAATGAAGCTCGTGAAGTACTTGACGGTGTCAAGGAAGTTAATGAGGGGAGCATTGGCGTCCAGCTGGTTATAGCCAATCTTAGTGATGATGACGCCTGCCCAGCTGGAAAACTCCGAGAGAATGTGTGCGTAGCTGGAGCTGACGTAGATGGAGGTACGTCGTTTGGTGGGGATTCGGAAGTAAACGGAGCTCACGTATTCGTCCGGGTTTACTGCCGCCACCCGTGCGGCTTGCTGCGAGTATACTGGGGATATGCCGCTCGCCACCACCTTTGAGGTCTGCCGATAGTCAATGACGGCGAAGCTGCTGGAGGCGGGAAACTTCGTGCCAAAAGACCCGCACACACCAGCGATACGAGCAGAGATGATGATGGAGGTGGAGGAGGCCTGCGCGGATTGAAACAGCTGCCTCAGTGGGGTATCCACATCTCCCCACAGGAAGACGACGTCACCCGAGGACACCCCAAGTTGCGTGGCCACCTTCGTCGAGAGAATAATCTCGCCCACCCCGGGCGGGTTGTAGCCGAAGTCCGCCCCCATCCCAATCTTTTCCTCTTGCTCAAAGTCAATGGCCGTCACCTGCACTTTGGGCCCACTCGTGGTGTTGCAGTAGTTGGATAAACACCCCGTTGACCCGCCACAGATGCCGCCCCACTCCGACATCCATGGATTGTCTGAGGGGAGTGTTGGGCACGACACCGACTCGGACACCGCCGTCAAGGAGAAGACAATACGAGGAGTCATTTGACGGTACTGAGAATCCAAGGAAGACACCGCTTCCGTGATGGCAGAGTAGCTGAGTGAGGAAGCCTTGGCTATTTGGCCGCCGGGCTGCAGGACCAAGTCGGCCAGTCCGTCGGTGTTCTCGCCCAGCTTGAGGAACACAAAGGGGAGGGCGAAGAGAATGGAGAGCATCAGGACGCACACCGTCACAGTGAAACATGTGGAGCAGCAGCTGAGGGCGTAGGTTCCTTTCCGCTCGCGGATCTGAATCCACGTCAGGCCCAAAAAGAGCCGCCACTTGCACAGAGACTTCCAGCCATCAATAGCAAAGCGTTTCACCCCTGACCCACAACTCTCTGGTTGTTGTTCGAAAAAATCAATATCCGTCCGCCTGGGTGGATCTGCCGTCACCCCTTCTTGTGCCTCGTTCGGTGCCGGCAAGGCCATTGGGTTGCACGTGGTACTGCCGGATTCACTCGCCGATAGTGGGTTCTGTGTACCGCCTCTCCTTGGATAGCAATCGATGCTGTTCGGCATGCAACGTCACCGGCGTTGACGTCAGTTTCCAACAACAACAACAACAACAACAACAACAACAAAGTAGATATATATACAAACTAGTGAAGTGAAATGAGTGAGCAACAATAACTACACTGAGAGAGGGAGAGGGGAAGTCAATGAAGATAAGGTGAAGGCAGTAGCAAGTGCAGGTCTGGTGGCACACAAATGCAGGATGCGGCCGCACATCAACACACCAAGAGGAGTTCAAGAGTAGTCATTGTTGTGGGTGAGGTGGACGTCGGGGAGGGAAGAGGTTGGTTGGATATTCATGATAAAAGCGCAGAGGAATGCAATCAAACAAAAAACGAGTCAATCAGAGCCCTGAAAAGCTGGAACCCAAATTCATGAAGGGGATTGGTTGTGCAGTGTACGAGGAGTACGGCCACGTGCCGCTCTCCCCATCCCCATATCTGCACGAGAGCAACTCTTTGGAGGGGTAGGGAGAAAGAGAGGGATGGAGTGGGGTGGGTCTTCAACGGCGGGTCCAGTGCGTCAACGATGCCAAATATTGATCCAGAGCAAAGACGAACTGGGGTAGGGGTTCCGTCCATGTGTGCTGCTCTGTTGTTGCGCATGACCAGCGAGAAGAAGAGAGAGATGATCGGAGGGTGGTGTTAAGGAGCTTCTGCTGCATCGCCTTTTCCCCGTTTATGATTTGAAAAAGGAGGAGCGCATCCCATCCTCGTCATCGCTTCAGTTCATTGCACACACAACATCATCATCATTTCATCATTTGCACGCAGCAAATACAACGGCGCCAACTAGCAGCAACTGGAACAACCAAGAGAACCAAGGACAGGCAAGCACAACCAAGGTCAACTTTATCATCCTCGTCCGTCACGACAAACGTTGGCGGTGATGTGGTAGGGCTGGCAGACCAACTCCAGTGGATTTCCCGGTTGGTGCCCCGCCCTTCTCTGATGGAAGTACGCCTTTGAGATAGCGAATGTTGGGTGCGAGACGCTCCAGTTGGGCGGAGCTCGGGTTGCGTGCCAGTCTAAACTTTTCCTCTTCGGCGTAGCTCACCCCACTCGGTGAAGGCTTCTCCGTTGGCATGGCGGCGTAGGAGATGGTGCGACGGTTGTGCCAGCGGCTGCTGTCTTGAGGGCCGAGTGGATCTGCGGCAGAGGAGCCCGTCATGGTCTCGACACTTCGTCCGGTGAATTGTGCCCCCGCCACCGCCGTCTCTACGCTACTCAGGCGTCGTTTGCCCGCGTTGTAGTTATAATTGGCACGTCCATCTTGGCGGCAGTTGCGGCAGAGGAATGGCATGAAGATGGGCTTCTCCTCGCATGCATCCACCTGAACGGATTCATTGACGTGGATGGGAGGTTGGGCAGCGATCCACTCAGCAAAACTGTTAAGAAGGTGGCCCTGACGGGCGTAGTAGAGCTCCTGGGCTGCCTCCTCCACCTCGAGTGAGCGGACGTAGATGCTCCGCCAGCTGGGTAGTTGCGAGCACAACGCACGAAGGGTGTCTTCCTGCAGGGCGTAGACGTAGGGTGCAAATTTGGCCGCGGCGTGATCAATAGCCTCGAGCTCTGCCTGATAGCGGCTGGTGCCGGGAGCGGCGCCATCGTCGTGGTTACGCGAAGACGAAGGTTGTGCTTCCACTTCATCCGAGTTGCAGAAGATGTGTGGCTCCTCCGCCACACCACCTGTTGCTGCGGAGAGCATCCGCGCCGCCACCGTCAAGTTGTAGAGGGAGTCCGTGTGGGTGAGGGTCATGGAGAAGACGCGCAACAAATCTTCGGTCAGGGTCAGAACCTGCGCACCAAGACGCCCAACCAAATGGGCACAACGTCGGGCGGTGAGGTTATCACGAATACGACGGAAAATGTGTTTGGAGAGAGATGCCTCACGAATGGTGTAGAGTTGCGTCGAGGCATCGCAAGTGGTGGGTGCGTTATGGTTGATTTGTGCGGTATTGGTTGGTTGCGAAGGATGATCCCCATCGTTTGCGTGTTGCGTGGTGGGGCTTACGCTGGATGAGTGCTGCTGAAGCAGCGCTTCCAACTCGTCCACACGCTCCATCATTATGGTGGATGTGCGTGCGTCATGGTTCTCCGCAGACGCGAGGTCGTCCATCTGCGACCGCCACTTTCTCCACGTCGAGGCCGGAATGCTGTACATCTCCTCGACCATGTTTGCGTATTTAGCTGCTGTTCTTTTCAATCGTTTTACGGGAAGTTCCTATTCCCACGCACACGTTCCTGCCAATCTACGCCAACTGCAACAGAACACTCCAGAAGCGTCAGATTGATGAGGTCCTGACGACTGTGTTTGTGCAGGAGAGTACTGCTGATATTGATCTTCAAGAAAGTACCAATATTTCTATTGTGGTGTAGGTCGTTGGGAGAATGTGGAGGTGTGCTCGCAAGTGTGGTATTGACCTATCCTATGCCAGCATGAAGACTAACAGAATACAGAATAGGGTGAAGCGCACGTAGGAGCATGATGGATGAAGCACGACATCGAAATAATTGAAGCCTAGAAGGTGGCTGTATATCGGTGCAGTTGTTGTATGGTAGGTAGGTACACAAGAGAGATCATATCCACGGGGTGAAGACGCACAGGGCAATAAAAAAGAAGCCGAAGCAACACGTGAGGAAGACGGGAGTGCATCGATGGTGCCGAACCCACCGCCGTGTCTTCCATTCGTTGAATGAGATACATCACGGCATCGCCAATGACAAAAACAATACAAAAAACAACCTTCTTCAAACAATTTCATTGAAAAGTGTGTGGTGGTGGGGAAGCACTCAGAGAGGTCAGAAGGCAAACACTGAGAAGCGTGCAGTAGACATACACATGAAGCAGCCCACACAGACATCTCCCCCAACACACGTACAACATGCATACAACATGCAGCCCAGCAACACAAGCCCAAACAACCTGTTCGTACGTGCTCTACGCTGGATGAGAGCTACAAGAGGCTCAGTGCGGCGCAACTGGAACGCAGTCTCGACACGTTGATGGGGATCTTGGCCGTCTTCTTGGATGCCTCCTTTGACGATCGTGTCGGTGTTTGGTCCGTCGCAACCGATGGCGTTGGATCTTCAAAGGATGGAGCCCAACGACCAAGGTTGGAGAGACGTCGTGGAAGCTCCGGCCGCTTACCCTCTTCGAAGACCACCTTCTTCTGCGAGCCCTGACGGGTGCGGGTTTTTCCCGCCTTCTTGGCTGCCACCACGGGTGTACCTGGAATGACAAGCTTCTCCGCGAGCTCATCCTCCTGCTCGCAGACGAGAAGATCCACCTTGGTGCGTAGTCGCTCCAGCATCACCGTGGCCCCAAAGGCGCTCAGCCCGTGGAGGCCAGCTGAGGGGCTCTCCTTCTCCTCCTTCTTGGCCACCTTCTTCACCTTCTTCGCCTTGGCCTTCAGTGAGCCACACTGCGAAGCCTGCAAACCAAGAAGACGTGCCAACACAAAGGTGGAGGCATCCAGGCTGGCCTGCAGATTGCTCGCACGTCCTTGGATCAGCATCTGCAAGCGCTGTGCGTGCAGTGGATCGACCAAGCTCTTCTTCTTCTTGGCCCGGGTCTTGGCAGTTTCATTGGCCGCAGCAGCGGCTTCCGCGGCGGTAGCGGGCTTAACGTTGGGCGTGAGAAGATTCTGGCAGGTTGGGTAGGCTCCGAGAGTGAAGGTGGTGCGGTGCTTCGAGGGGCTCCCTCCTCCACTCTGCGTAGGTGTGCTCGGCATCTGCAGCTGAGACACAGAGTTCGAGAGAGAGGCAGAGTTGCGGCGATCATCTTCAACGGGGGCAGTGACGCGACGCAGAGGATTCTCCATGCCGGCGTTGCCACGCTCAAGGCGATGCGCGCAGCTGAGGTAGGCCCCCTTCACCTCCTCTTCAAAGGCGGCGGTGGCTGCACGTGCAAGCTGCTTCTCCGAGGCGTAGACGGGGGCCTTGGCGCCGACAACACGTGAAGATGGTCGGTGCTCCTCTTGCGTGGAGTCGGTGATGGGCAAAGTTGCGGAGTTGGAGATGAGTGTGCGGGCAGCCTCCGTGGCATTGGGGCCCCAGACAATGTAGAGCATACGTACCGCCAAGGAGAGGTGCAGCAAGGAGCAGGATTGGCTCTCCTCCATCAGATTAAAATCATCGTTGTTTGTGGTTGGCGGAATCGGCCCATTCGCCGAGGCTGCCCGCGAGGAATCGGGGCCGGTGTTGATGTAGAAGGGCGCGTCCGTGAATTGCTCTAGCTTCACCTCATCTTCATGAAGCAGCAGCTTGTCGTACTGCATCAGGTGATGCATGAAGGAGATGGCCTGGCTCGCATCCAGCCCGAGACGATCAAAGGTATTCAGCATGCCCTTCTTTAAGCTCGCCACGGGGAGGTTGCCATCGCAATCCTCCGCACCTTCGGCGGCGTAGCGCTCATGTCGTGCCGCGCATGACCGCAGCACCGCATCCATCATGAACTTTTGTTGTTGCAGGAATACATCCAAGGTGAGGGTGAGGTACTCCTGGTAGAAGTGAGATGGGCTTGTTGTGTGTGGGTCGTAGTCGAAGATGCGGCTGAAGTGGATGAGCGAGGACGGCTGATCCAGGGCGAGGGCGAAGCGCAGACGCTGAAGATGCAAGCCAGAAGGTGGCACCTGCCCGACAGGTTGGAGCGGCGGGAGATAATCGTGCAAGCTGGTGGATGTTGGGGGGAACAGAGCGCTGGCAAGTGAGAAGCGCGGCACACCACAACACGTCACGGCGTAGGTGGTGAAGCAGTGGCGATGAAACAACCTCAGCACCTCGTGCAACGGGAGGAGCCCACGCATCGCGGCGGTGGTGCGTCGCTTGACATTATCCATGGTCGCGCGTTGGGCACGGGTGCGGTCGAAGCGGAGCTTGCCATAGATGCCCGTGCTGCGTGCTTCGTCGTAGTCGGCCAAGATGGAGCTGTGCGGGCCGAGGATGGCGTGGATGCGGTGATCCACGAGCTCCCACGCGGGGAAAACATCATCCTCCTTGTACTGCGGGCCCTCCAGCGGAGATGGATCGGCGGTGAATTCCTCGCCATCACGTCGATGGCGGAGCTCGTCGAGGTACTCACGCAATCCATGTACGAGGAGCCGGTCTGGGGAGGGCGTCGTGGATCGCTCGGAACGACGTTCGCTGTTGGAGTGGACGGATATCGCACTGGTTGAACGCTCCGTGTTGGTGATATCGGGGCTCGCTTTGGGTGGAGATGCGGTGTGGTTGCGGCCAGGGAGAATGGTGCCGAAGCCCTCACCATCGCTATCTTCCTCTGCCTCCTCCAGCTCCCCAATGAGCGGGGTTTGATCCACGAGGGTTGCGACCCGCGCGAGAGCTCCGAGCGGCTGATCGGTGCGAAAGTCTCGACTACTCGCCTTGGGATCATTGGGGTCGGCAAAGGGCATAAAATCGTCCTCCTCCCCATCCTTGTGTGGTGCCTCTGCATCACCGAGGTGTTGGCCGTCGGGGATGGGCGTGTGCAGCCATCGACGGAGTGCCGCCACCCCATCCGCCTGAAACGCCTCGATGCTGGCGTAGAAGTTGATGCCAACCATCTCTGGAATGAGTTGGTGCGAAACAAGATAGAAGAGTCGGAAGTCGGCGTCGTGGTCTCGGTACTCCATCGTGTAGTAGTAGAGTGCGCAGAGGAGTTCCGCCACACCAGGTGAGATGTCTGGCGGTGGAGGCGGGGCCTCATCTGATGCAAAGGCGGCAGGTCGGCGGCTCTTGGCGTGCATCACTGTGGCGAAGAAGAGCCTGCCACCATCCCACATGTTGCGCTCGGAGCGACTTGGGACGCCACGCACCGCGGCCAGCTCCGCTTCGGTGAGCTCCGCCTCAGCGAGGTTGGGATGCAGAAAGCGAATAGCAAAAATAATGAGTGCGGCGAGGAAGGTGTTTCGCACGGGTACCTCATCATCATCGGAGGATCGCGTATCTCCCGCCTCCACCTCCACCCCCTTGATGGTGCTGGAGCCGGAGGTGGCGCGGCTCTCACGACGTGCTGCATGCTCTACCGCCTCATGCGCATGCCGGTCCATCTCACGCTCATACTCCGACAAACGCTCCTTCCAAAAGGAGCGCAACACAAAGCGAATTGTAGATTGGCTGTACGCTTTCGTGTTGGGAACCAAGTCATGCAGGGAATCATCCACGGCGGGTGCAGGCTCGCCATCTTCCGTCGGCTCTGGAAGTGGAGGCAGCGGCACCACACGTGTGCCATCGGGCTTGCGTAGTGGCACAATCAGAGAAGCTAAGGTCAGGATGGGCAGCTTGCGACGATTCACCGGTGAGCTGTCGGGGTTGGTGTCTTCGCCACCGAGGAAATCAAGAGAGTAGGCGTTGAGCCAGCGTAGTGTGCGGCAGGCTACTGTGCCATGAAGGTTGGTGCGTACTTGTTTCACCTTGCGTCGTCGCTCATTCAGGGCTGTGGCCTCACTCGCCATGACGTCGTAGACCGTCGTGGGATCATAGCATTCATCCACAAAGGTGCCGCCATTGATGCTGCGGAAGAAGGTGAGGGAGTTGCGCGGGGCAGTGGTGTCGGGGCAGTTTGGCTCGGTTGGTATCGATACAGGAAGAAAACTGCCTGCCTGACGTTGGAGATGCACGAAAAGAAACAAGGTCCAGATGGGGTTCTCCGCCAAGAGATGATCGACGTAGGAGTGCGCGCCAGACATGGTACCCAACTCACGGAAACACCACATGAGCTTCTCATACTTTTCCTCCAAGGAGCGTTGTCGGCGGTTGGCGAGGTGAATGAACTGGTTGCGGCGGTGGACACGACGTTCAAGTCGCTCAATGTAGCGGAATGAATCACTGAGATGATCGTGAGACATGTTGGCCTCCTTCTCGGAGTTTTCAAAGGCACGTCGAGACTCCTGCAACGCGCGCTCCGTGCCTCGCCAGAGCTCCGTGAGTTTCGTCACTTCCGCCTTGGCATCACTGAGTTGGGTGCTGTTGTTGCGTCTTGACTGGGAGTTGTGCTTGTTGCGTTGATTCGTCATCATGTTTTGTGCGTCGTGGGCCCTCTCCTTCCACCCATCCAGCTCACGCTTCATCACCTCCAGTTGTGCCTGCAAGGCTGTCCATGAGGCAAGGTACTTCTCCGCACGCTCATTTGATACCTTCAGCTGACTGAGTAAGTGGCTATTCTCATCTACCAACTCATGCAATCGTACACACTTGGCGTTGTAGGCTGCCTCCAGTTGTTGGAGCTCCCCACGCAGGAAGGCTACTTCATAGCCAACCCCATCCACCACGACGGACTTCTGCGTCGTGGGCGGAAAGGATTGCAGAAAAGTGCCACCCGACATGAAGGCGGTGTTGCGCTCGGCGCGATTAGAGTCTGCGCTGCCAAGACGTGCCTCCTCCAAGTCGGTGCGTGGCAGCAATCCCTCCCACGCAATCGGCTCGCTCACCGCCGCGGAGGGCCCAACCGTAGTGCCCGTCGTGGTCTTGAGAAGCGCCAACAACCCCGCCGTGGGCTGCACAAAGGAGATGCCGCCATAGCCAAAGGCACCACCGCCCGTTGGTGTATCTCCGCTGCTGCCGTTGTTGCGCAAGTTGGCACCGTGGGCGTACTTCGTCGCGGATAATAACGGGGGCAACATGGTGGATGGTGCGGCGTGGCTCACCGGGACGATGCCACAATCCGTCGTACACTGCACCGATTCTGAGCCAATGAGGGCCACCTCAGATGCCTTGAGGCGCATCACGTGCATCACCTCGCGATCCAAAATAGCGCGCATGTCTGTGCCATAAACTTCTGGATGACTGCTAAAGTAGCGGATGCACTGACGCAACACCGCCATCGGGTCCATCACGACGCGACCATCATCGCCCTGCTCGAACACGGCGGCCAAGAAGTCGGTGGCGGCGTTGGGGAGCGGCGGTTTCGGCCGCCTACCTGCCTCGTGAGAGGGCGGGGTTGGAGTGGCATAGGTCGCGGCGTTGATGCGTCGGCCGTTGCTTGCCACGCCAGGAGCGGCGAGCTCCACCATCGGCTCCGTCTCTCCGGGCTTTTCAAGCTTCTTGAAGTAGGAGTTGGTGCGGTGCATCACGGCAAGTGATGATGATCGAGCAGTTGAATACAAAAAAAACAGTTTTTTAAAACACGTGTGTGGTTCCTCACAGGGAGGGTGAATGTGTGAGAGGCTCGGATTGAACGCCCCCACTCACGTGTGCTGCGGTGGACGACACCCGCAGTTCAGAGGTGGTGTAGTAGCTACACAACAACTACAACGAAGAAGAGGAAGAAGAAGAGTTGTGAGCGTGTGGGGTGTGTGCGTATATGCATGGTGCAGTTGTTTCTTGTTCCGTGAATGAAACGCATTTGTCTGGATCATCATCGAACGCATCCGCCAAAACGGTGCCATCCTCCATAAAGTACAATCATCCGTCCACCACATCCATCCATGACGTGAGCTGGTATGTGTGTATTGGAGGAAGCGGGAAAGATTGGCGGAAAAAACGAAGAACGTAAGAAAAAAATGTGGTGTCGTGTTGGTTGTGATGAGAAGCGTTTTTTTTTCCTTTCCGTCCTTCGCTGTTTGCAGCGTTGCTTGAGTGTATGTGTTTGGCGGAATGAGAGGTACCATCTACATGCCCGTATCAGTTGGTCGTGGTCGTGGTCGTGGTTGTGGTTTCGGAGGACCCGATGGTTGGAGATGATGCTTGGTGGCGGTTGGCATCCCCAAGGCTGCGAAGGAGCTCCACCAACGAAGCCAGACCCGGCTCCACGTTGTCGGAGATCCATGCGGAGGCGAGTAGCTCCGTCGCGCTGCTCCTCTCCTCTGGATTCTGCCTCAGACACTGATCAATGAAACGTTGTGCCGCCGCGCTGCACCCAGTCTCTGCCTCGAGTGGCAATGACTCCACCGCGGTGATCTCACGCAACAGCGGCATGAAGCCCTTCGTAACTCCCTTGAAGGGGTAGCGGCCAAGAAGAAGCTGCGCCACCACAACACCAACACTCCAAATATCACTTGGTGTGCTGTAGCGTCGGCCCTGAATACGCTCTGGGCTCATGTAGGTGGCCGTGCCAACGAAGGAATTCACTCCAATCGTCTCGGTACTCGTGGCGATGCCAAAATCAGCGAGCTTTACACGTCCATCGGTGGAGAGGAGGACGTTGGCTGGCTTGATGTCGCGATGAATCTGCCGCATCGTCTTGTGTTGGTTGGGTTCCGTGGCGATGCTGGATTTAGTGTGCAGTATCTCCAATGCGTAGAGCATCTGTGAGGCGATGTAGGCACAGACGTTTTCAGGAACGGGCACCTTTTGATCGAGCAGCTCATCCAAGTTTCCCCAATCCATGTACTCCATCACTAGCCGAAGTGCCTCCTTGCGGTAGAAGGCGTTGTACAGTGCGACGGTGTAGGCGTTGCTGCGCTCAGAAAAGATGTTGCGCAGCTCGGCCGCCACCGTCTGACGTACTCGGTTGTCTGCCGTCGTCGGAATGGTGATCTTCTTCACGGCGTACTTGGTATGGTCTGGTGTTTCATACATGGAAACATTTCCTTGAGTTCCTTGGCCCAGTTGGCGTATACGACGAAGGCTATCAATGGTGAGGTCAGGACGAGGCACGTGCAGATCTCCTTCGCCCGTGAATTCAACCCCGTGAGGACCTACGCGCAAGTTGCCAATCGTGAGCTCATCGGGCTCCCCCGACTCATCGCCACGTGTAGGGCCAGCAACGGGCTTTGGTGGAAGCGGCTTCAGCCTTGGTGGCATTATTCACTGCGTGTGTGTCGAGTGTTGTGCTGGGGAAAGATATCACTACGTAGCCCTCTCTCACTCTCTATGTGTGTGTGTGGTAGGGGGCGTCTAAGGATGCGTGTAGCTCCTCTTGTGTGGAGATACACCACGAAACTGGTTATGTACGTTATGTATGTATGAATAGTAGAAGGAAGGAAGAAGGCTGCACACAACATCAATCACAATCACCGTTATGAAGAAGGAGCGAACACGTACAAAGACACTGAACGATTAGTGCTCATCTCTCCAGAGCACGGTGCATCGCACACACACACACACACACACACACACACACACACACACAAATTGTGTTGGTCGCGTTCATCACGTGGAGCTACGTGGACGCACCATGCGATCACCATTCGTCGTCTTCAGCGGCTCCACATCAAAGTAGTGCGGATATGCCTCCAGCGCCTCAAGCAGCGAGCCACACTTGGCATCAATCACACACAAAACCGTCGGCGGAATGTGCATTCGGCTCAGCGCACGAATTGTTGCACCTCCATCGGGAACCACAGACAACACCGCCGCCACCGCCTCCTCCACGGGCATCGAGCCAGCTTCTTCCGTGTGCATCGGTGCAGGTCCGGCAGTGCGGCGTTGGACCATATCACGGTTTCCCACGCTCCAGACCACCATGAGTGGTGATGATGCAAGTCGGTAGCGCGCGGAGAAGGAGGCACGCAAGATGGGCGGCAGAGATCGAAGGAAGGCTATGAGTGGCACAGCGCCCGTGGCGGGGAGCTCATCCGCCAGCTCCTCATCGAGCACCGCACGTCGCAGCAATGGATTGTGCGGGTCGAGCAGCTGAATCTGCGCGCGTGTTGTTGGTATTTGGCTCTCACCAAGCACACCTTCGTAGTGTTGGCGTGCCGCTTCCAGCCCCGCCATGGAGGCTGACGCCTTCACGTCATCATCAAAGTTGGCGGGCAACATCATGCGCTCCTCCCAACGAAAGCGGCGCTGCACCGGCACCAACGGCGCCACAACACCGGCAGGATCATGCACGATGATCCATGCATAATCCTCGCTGAGCTCGAAGAGTTCTCCATGCAATCGAAGAAAGTGTGGGAGCCCGCGAAATGAGCGCAACGCGTGGCGGAGGTCGGGCGTCAGTGCATCATAGATGCGTGAAACACGCACCCAGCGCCACGCACGTTCACGGTTGCCCTGATGATGAGGAAAGCGCTGCTCGGCCTGAAGAAGGTACGTAGAAAGTGGCAGTGATACAGAAGGTGGGGCACACAAGAAGCTGCACACGAAGGTCAGCAGGCCTGCATCAGGAGTGTTGTGCGTGTTGAAGGAGCTCAAGCTGCGTGGTGCCACGTGTGGGGGAAGACGCCGTACATGAATACGCTCCACGTCGGCCCAATTGCCGAGCTCATCACCATCATCATCCATCTCATCATTCCATGACTGATCCATATCGGTGTCTGCTGCAGGTAGCCGCTGTTGCATCGATGAGCGTGTGTTGGATGTTATTGGTGGAGTACCATCAATGAAGTCGGCAGCTTGAAGCATCAGGTCATCCTCCAGCCTCGAGACATCGTCTGAACTACGCGGCCGATATTCAGTGGAGGGCGAAGATGCACCATCACCACCGCACGCAGCTTCTTCCGGTGATTGGTACGCAGTAGCATCATCGTCAGGGGGAGCCTCCTCCTCCGGTGGTGGTTGGCCGCTGTGTTGATGATGATGATGTTCGTAGAAGACGCCCTCCTCACTTCCATCTGGGCTCACAAGCTGAAAAATGCGTGTGAAGCGTGCGATGAGATGCACCAGTCGTGATGGTGATATGCGCTCCATCAACCGCATTTCCTCCGCGCTGAATCCGCGCATCCACGTGGCGAGGGAGAAGGTGGCGTGACGCCGTCGATGAACCTCCGCCACCTCTTCTGCACTCGCATTCGCAGGTGGGCTTGGAACACGCGGAAGATGGCGAAGCAGCACTGCAAAGATAGATGCATCGAGCGAAGGTCGTGGTGGTGCTGACGAGGTGGCCAAGTTGGATGATGATGGAGATGATGATGGTTGTGGTTCAGCATCTCGATGCAGCTTGCCGCCAATTGTAGTGTGGTAGGTGGCATTGTGGTGCTGATGCATGGAATCTGCGCTGCCATAAAGTGGATGATGCCGAACAAACCAAAAATCAGAGTTCAGGCGTACTCCGGCGCGATGATACCTCGGCCGGCGGACATCAAACAACATGGGATAGCGTTGCAGCAGCCCTCCAACATCAGCATGTGCGGTGTGGAGCTTCTCAAGGCGGAGAAGTAGGTGTGGCGGGAGAGCACGGATGATGTGGCGCATCTCCACGTAGTAGGTTGGCACCACTGCGAAGAAAACCTCCGCCATCTCTGACGGCGAAAAGAAGCCTTTTTGACGGTAAACGAGATCCACGTAGCGCATGCGTGTGCCGAGGCTCGTGATCTCCGCATGCGGCGGCAACAAGAAGACGGGCTGCGATGCATTCGGGAGCAAGAAAATCTGCCTCTGCATCAGCATTCGATCCAGACGCCACATGGCCAAGGTTTCGGCATCCATGAGTGGGGCTGCGCTATCCAGAGAGGAACGTAGGCCCTTCACAATCACGGTATTCGTACGTCGCGGTGTTGATGCACGTGTGCTGGGAGAGATGTACAGTGGAGAAGTGCGGAGATAGCTCGCACCACGAAACATTCCTGGTGGTGGTGCGAAGGATGGAATAGAGCACACATCGTTGGTGCTCGACGTCCTCTCCACATCCTCCGCAAAAGATGAAGATGATGATGTGTGCTGACGTGATGATGAGGAGAGAACGATCGAGGTCCGGCAACACGTGTACGGAATCTTAAGACATCGCCGCACGGCTGCCGACCTCCACAACGTCATCCGCCAACCTCTTGTGTTGCGCTACAATAACAAAGAAGAGGTGGACGAAGTGATGCATTGTATCATGATAAACATCTCTGTGCATTCGTACACTCACGTGTTGTGCCCGGTTGTGGGGAGTTTGTGGCGTACTACGCGCACATAAATCGTCTTGTTTTTTCATGAGCAACTCACTTGGGGAAATCAATCAGGTCCGGATTTCGAAACGCGTGGAATGTGATCTTGTCCAGGACGTAGAGAACGTGATACACCAGCCACGACGTACACCGCAGCCACACCGACCGCTGACAGTGAGTACAGAGCTCCACCTCTTTGCTTTCGGCGAGATCCAACAGAAACTGGCTCTCCATCTCCCGTGCCACGGCGTAGTCCATGTGGGAGAGGCACACCTCCAAGTTCTTGTTGCTCATCACATCCCAGTTGTAGCTGCCAATCGAGGACCACAAACTATCCACAACAACTGTCTTGGCATGCATCACCCCATTTCCATGATATTCATAGATGCGTACACCAGCCTGCAACAAACGATGGGTGACGTAGTTGGAGGCGTGCCACATGAAGGGCGGATCGGTGGTGCGGCAACTTCCTGCGAGGATGCGCACATCCACACCACGTTGTGCCGCCTGCAGCAATGCCTTGAAGAGCTTCTTGGTCGGGAGGTAGTAGGGCGTGGTGATCCAGATGCGTCGATGGCACTTACGAGTAACTTGCCAAAAGGCGTACTGAATGGAGTAGTCATGGAAGCGTGGGTTGCATGAAAGAATCTGCGTCGTGGACGGACGTGTGGTGTTGTACGCCTCCGCCTCTGGCACCGGATCGGAATCTGCAATGGGTAGTTGCAGCAACATCTTCGTGTAGCTGCGCTTGTGGAGGAGGTGATGAGGGCGGAGCTTCGTGAGTGAGCTCAGACGGGCGGAGAGAATGCGCTGCTTCATGGCCAGGAAGTGGGGAGATGCCGGCGCATCATAATCAGCAACTGTCTTGTGTGAATGATGAGGTGTGGTGTTGCTGGTGTTGGAGGTAGTCGCTTGCACACACGAAGAAGCACCAGAAGATGGTGTAGCGGTATTTGATGTTGGTGGTGTTGTTGTTGTTGTTGCGGAGCTCTTCGTCCTGCCCGACTCCTCAACGGGCTCCTCCCGCATGAGTGCGGTAGCGTCGAGGGTGTTGTTGATGGAGCGTACCACACGAAGAAGCTGCTCCCGCTGCTTCTGCCAACGTATGCGCTCAATCATCCGCACCGTTTCTTTTTCAGCAGCACGAATGGTACGACGTAGATGCACACGGCCCTGTTGTTGCAGCGGGCCAATCACGGATGTGGTGATGCGCCGCCGACCACGTTGGTAGCGACGATTCAACTGTGCTGATGCAATCTGCCGCCACAGTTGTAGCGCATGCCGCCACGGGTGCGGCCGTTTTGTATCCTCGTAAACCTCACGAAGATGTGCCACGGCAGGACCCACGACAGAGCAGTGTGTATCACGGAACCTCCCCGAGCCACCACACGATGTGCCGCAGTATTCGTTGCCAATATTCAAGCCACCACAAAAACCAATCTTTCCATCCACGATGAGTATCTTGCGATGATTGCGCAGGCCAGGACTACGACGCCAATCACATCCACGGCACACATAGCGTACAAAGCTCACAAAAAATGGACGGAAACGAATGACGGTGCCGCCACACTGGGTGATTTGCTCCATCAAACGTGTGCGACCAGAGATGTTTCCACCGCAATCGTAGAGGAGCTCGAGGGTGCAACCACGTTCACGTCGGGCCTCTGCCATCTTTCGTACGGTGGTCTGACCAACATGATCATCCTTGCAAATATAGGTTTGCCACAACACTTCACGTTGTGCGCCATCCACAGCGGCCCACATGGCGGTGTAGGCATCTCCGCTGTTGCGAAACGGTACGACGTGGTTGTGTTGGGATGTTCTGCCGAGCACCTCCAAACCACGCATGATCTCATTCCATCGATCATCAAAAGGAATGGTGCTGTAGTAAGGCTGACGTCGTTCCTGCAACACGTGATGAAGCTTCGGGAGGATGCTCGAATCAGTTGGTGATGGTGCTGACGTCGTGCATGAAGAAGACGAAGGCGTTGTTGTTGTTGTTGTTGTTTGTGCAGTCGATGGTGATGTGGTGGTGCTTGTGGTTGGAGATGATGATTGCTGCGTTAGGGCATGAAAGTGGCGTAGAGTGGCGGCAATCTTCAAGCGCATCGCCTCCTGCGCACGTGCGCGTAGCGCATCAATCGCAGCAACACCAGTTTCTGTACTGAAGCTGGTTGTGGCGGAGCTCTGCTTGTTTGGTGTGGTGGAAGATGCATGTGCCACACACTGTGCTGCTTCACGGGTGGAACCTTCACCTGCTACAGATTGCTGTTGTTGTGAGGCAGCAATGTGCTGATACACCTCCTTCTGCACCTGCTTCTTTGGGGAGTTGTGAATGCGCTGGAGGCCGAATTCTTGAAGACGCGCACGAATCTTCGTCGTGATGGGTTGCGATCGCATCTTCAAGATTTACTGATTATATTATATCTAAGTTCGATAAGTAGGTGATGCAGAACGCGCTCCACGCACACACGCAAGAACACACTCCAGCGACAACCAACGACGTGGAGCGAGCCACCAATCAGGCTACGAACAGAAGCATCAGACAAAAAGTGAAGGAGAAAAAGAGGTGCAACTTGAGAAGAGAAGTCGGTGTAATGAGGGCACAACAACAACAACATGCACGTTACGTGGATGAATGAAGAGATAGAAGAAGAGTAGTGTTGTGTGTGTGTGTGATAGAGTGGAGCTACTCATCGCGGTACTTCCCAATGCGATTGCGTCGCTTGAGCAGCCCACCATCTTCCGTCTCGAGGTACGACGTAACACGCCGTGCCACCTCATCGGTGCGTTGGCGCTCCATCAACGCCTGGTCCTCCTCCGTTTGCATGGGCCACTTCAACGGCCACCAATCTGGGAAGTTCACCCAATCAAAGATCTCCGGGCTCATGTTGGCCATGAAGGCCTCCGCATCCAGGCGGCGATCATCCTCTTCTGCACGACTCAGCACCGCCGCCTCACGTCGCTCAATGGCGCGCTCCTCCAACGGGCGATGGTCGTAGAGATACGCACGGTACATGGGCTGCAACTCCAGCGAGACCTTGTGAATGGGAACCTGCTGCAGCTGCTGCTGGGCCAGAAAGATGTTTAGATGGCGCTTGTGGTAGTAGCTCATGCCATAACACCCGAGGGCGTACAACACACCAATGAAGGAGCCAACGAAGGCTCCCTGGCTTGCACTGCCCATTTGTGATGCAACCGTCAGCATGACGGAGCCCGCGGTGCCAGCAATGATTGGGTAATAAATCGTATCGTGGTAGTGATTGCGTACAACGAGGAAGTGGTGGATGGCGGTGGTGAGGAGGCCAACGGCAGCGAAGGAGGAGGTGTAGCGCCACATCACCTTGTACCGGCCAATATAGCGCCCCTCAACACGTGATTGGCGGAAGCCAACGGCGAAACCGGCGCACGCACTGTAGCACGTCGTGGGGAAGACGCTGGCCAAGAAGCCACGACGCCAGCGCCACTCCACGTAGTTGCTCACCTCAACGGAGTAGCGGTGAGGAGGACGGTGTTGTTCGTCTTGAATGGGATCGTAGATGCTTTGTTGGCCACCCACAGATGCACCGAGGGAGGTTTGGTAGCGATCATCATCACCGGTACGAAAGGGCCACAGAGACATGAATGGCCAACCTTCCTAATACTGATCGCAATAAACACAACAATAGAAAAATGAAGAATGATGAATGATGATGGAAAATGCTGCAATCCTGTATCAAAACTGTGAGTTGTGGCGCACAGATTCTGTCATTGGATGAGGAGCTCCTCCATGATGAGAGACCCCCCAGACACACGCACACATCGCTTATGTTCTTTATGATGGATATACGAAGATTGTGCATGTTTCAAGAAGAGGAGGTGAAGGATGACGTACAGTTGTGTGTGTGTGTGTGTGTAGTGATGCAGCCGTGGCTATATCACTACACGGACATTCCCCAGTTGGCACCAAAACGTTGTTGTGAGCCTACATAAAATGAGTCTCTGTCTGCGTGTGTGTGAGGTGTATCTATGGTGTGTTGGCACCTCCACCTCTCCACATCATCATCATCCCTCGCACGTCAATGGGCGGACTACTGATTCTTCTTTTCGATATCTGTGGAAGAGCGAGCCCGTGAAAAGCGTTGGCTGCGTCGGCTACTCCCCACCACAAACAAGAGTGCGCCAATGATCGCCACGTTCTTCAGCGTGTGTACGAGGTCCGCCTCACTCATCAGGCGAGGCTCATCAAGATTGAGGTGCATCACAACAGTCATGGCGGCCTCCAGGATGGCCAACATCATGGCGAAGAAGGGGCGGCCAACACCGAGCAGGATGAAGAGAGAGAAGGAGAGGGTGAGGATGCCCGTCGTTTGCACCACGTTGACGTACTGCGATGCGGTGAGATTAATGTTGGCGGCGTGGAGGAGCATCGGCAGGTTGGAGTTGGCGAGTGCGTTGGCCATGTGCGCGGGCTGCGTGATTTGGTTGATCCCCGTCGAAATGAAGAAGGAGAGGATAAACACCAAGCCAACATAGCGGAGGAGGCTGCACGTCATGATGGAGTACTGACGTGGATGCGTGCGTGTGTTTGTGTGTCTGTGTACGACCTTGGCAGAATCTGCTGTAACAAATCTTGAGAGCTATCGTTGTGGAGATGAGGTGCAAGCAGAAGCGATGCATGATGAGATCTTTGCAACAGAAAGAAGCAGAATACACGCAAGCACGCACACACACACACAGAGACGCAGGTGTACACCCACAGCATGTTTGGTTGTTCGTTTAACCCGCACTTCTTTTCGGGCTTGTTGTGTGGAGAGCCCAAATAAATCAGAAGACAACGTCCGCCACGTACAGCACAACATGAGCACACACACACACATACATGTTAGTGTGGGGAGCACAACACACATGATGGCCACAACACCAAACATCTAAATCAATGCCCATCACAACATTAGGGGAGAAGAGGGAGAGGATAAGACAACATCATCATCATCATCATCATCATCCTTTGATGCAAAACGTTCCATCGAGTACACTATCCACCCAACGTGGCACGACTTCACTCGCCGCACCGTAACGAGATGCATCAAACATACTCTGATTGGCTCCTTCCGTCATGTTGAGCTCCAACGTTGCTGCACCACGTTGACGTACCTCCGCCGCGTAGCCCGCGGCGGGATAGACGTTGCCCGACGTGCCAATGGCCACGAACAAGTCCGTTTTGCTGAGCATGGCATCAATCTCATCCAGGTGCATCGGCACCTCACCAAACCACACAATGTGCGGACGAAGTGTGTGCAGCCGATCACAACACGGGCAACGATCCGCGCGTGGATTAAATGCACGTCTCATCTCCACCACCAATCCGGTGTTCTCACACCTCATCTTGAGGAGCTCACCATGCATGTGTAGCACGGACGTACTTCCACCACGTTCATGCAAATCATCCACGTTCTGTGTGATGAGATGCACCTCTCCATCCTTGTACGCACGCTGCAAATGAGCAATCGCCATGTGCGCAGGATTCGGCTTCACCGATACGTCGAGCAGATTCAAGCGACGTTCATCATAAAAGCGATGCACCAACAACGGGTCCTTCACATACGCACCGGGGCACGCAACATCTTCGATGCGATGAGAACACCACAGCCCATCACGGTCGCGGAAGGTGGCGATGCCTGATTCAGCAGAGATGCCCGCGCCGGTGAGTATGGTGATGCATCGATACACCTGCTTCTTCATTTCCCCCCAACACCGTCGTTGTGAATGGATGATGAAGATGTGAATGAAGGAACACACACACCAACTCAACGCTGATGAGCTCAGCAACTGCGCACACATGTGTGGGTGGGTGTGTGTGTGTGTGTGAAAGGAGAGGAGTGAAGGTGAAGGTGTGTGGTATGGATGATGATGATGATGATGATGATGTGGGAGGATGTGTGCTCTACCATCTGAGTACGTACCGTACAATCAGAACTTCACAGATTTTTTTTTCTTGTCTGCTGTGGTTGTTGTTGTTGTTTTCTCGCACTCATGATGCGTTGTTCCTCTCGCGCTCGAGCAAGAATATCTCCTTCAGCCTCGCCATAACTTGGCGAATCGAGGGTCGCGATGCCGGCGACTCCTGCAACATCTCCGAAAAGAGCTTCACCTCCTCCGGGTAGGCCTCCATCATGTCGGGCGGATATCTCCCGCCGCGCACCTCTGTGAGCACAAGAATGCGCTCATGCATGGTGCGGAAGATGGCGTACATCTCCACACCAATGATGGCAAGTGAATAAATGTCTGAGGGCTTGCCAACATCATCACCACGACGCAGTTCCGGGCTGGCGTAGAGGGGCGTACCACCCGCGACGGAGTTCATGGTGCTCGTGCCACCCGCAACATCAGATGGCAGCGCAGACTCCGTCAGCTTCGCACCGCGACGTTTTGCAAGACCAAAATCGCCAATCTTCAAGCCTTTGGTGGCCGCGCTGCTCACGAAGATGTTCGATGGCTTCAAATCACGATGAATCACGTCTTGACCATGCACGTACTCCAACCCGCCAGCAATTTCACGCAATGCGCGCAGATTATCAACGCGGTCTATACGTTTTCGCTCGCGGAGGAGATCGGCAAACGTGCCACACGGATAGTACTCCATCTGAATGAAGAGCATGCGGTAGGGCTGATCATCATCATCATCATCATCATCCTCATCATCATCGTCCATGTTGCTGCTGCTGGGATAGCTCGACGTGGCCATGGAGTCGGAATGATCGCGGTATGATGTGGAGAATCCATCGAGACCATCGCCGAGCTCAAGCAGCTGCAAATTTTGAGCAACGGCGCGCGACAACGTCTCCGTCCAGCTGAAGAAGTACCGCACCACCTGCGGATGATAGAGAGAGCTATGCAGAATGGCCTCACGAATGGCGCGCTGTTCGTCCTGACGATCAACCCGTACAACCTTGATGGCGTACTTGGCACGTGTGGTGTGGTGCTCCACGCAGTACACGGCACCTTCTGCACCAGAACCAATCTTCTTCATCACCTTAAACTCTTGCTCGAAGAGGCGTAACTCCGGTGAGGGGCACAGCTCACCCTCCGTCTCATCACTCATGGAGGCAGATGTACGTGCACGACGCCACCACTCCGTTCCTTCATCTTCATCACTCTCATCCCGCGTGAGAGAGCCACGTTGTTGTTGTTGATATGGTGGTGGGGATGATGTGTTGGTGGCCACATCATCGTCGAGCATCGGCCATGGTGGCGGAGATGCTTGCAAATGCCGGCTGAATACATCGATGGAGCTACTTCCGTGGCTCAACGCACCTCTCTCCACACCAGCATCAGCATCGCCATGCAGCATCATGGCGTGGCCGTACGCATCACTATCCTCAGTGTTGGTGCTCTGCGCGACGAGCAGAGGATCAGATGGCAGCAACTTTGTAGATGTCGGGCGGCTCACCACCTGACCGCGCAATCCGCGATCGGCCTGCGCCCACGCACGCTGAAGACGTGACCGCGGAGGTATGCCGGCGCACAACAACCCCACCGAGCATGCGAAGCACGCAATGTGAATGCCAGCCGCCACTGCCGTTCGCCACGTGATACCACGCTCCACCACAACCACATCGGCATCCATAAAGACGTTGTTGTCATGGAAGAGATGATGCTGATCATCTCCATCCATTGGGTAAAGTGCATCATCGGGAAGTAGGCCACGACGGAAGTACTTCTCGAGCTCGTTGCCCTCAAAATCCTCCGCGAACAAATCCACATCATCGTTGTAGTACGTTGGTGCGACTACATCGCCACGTGATGATGATGATGATGATGATGTTCCTTCACCACCTCCATCACCGAGTGGTGGGGCATAATAGTCAAGGGCATGGCCCATGTGCAACACACGTGTGTGTAGTGCGCCGCCAGCCACGGCGAAGTCGGTGAGGGCGGTACGTAAACGTTCGTCGAGGCTGCGATGGCGGTCCACGCGTAGCCGTACCACAGCGTTGTTGTGTCGCAACCAAGCGAAGGCGGAGGTGATGCGATGCCCCTCTGGGAGGAAGAGCTCATCTTGCACCGTGTGCTTGCATCGTGGTTGGTCTTTGGATGTTGTTGGCGTTGTTGTTGATGTGCCATCTAAGCAGGTGATGGGCACAGACCACATGAGATGCCGAACGTTGCCCATGGAACGTACCAACGCGGCGTGTGTGGCATTAATCTCCTCAATCACATACACTTCCTGTGCAGATGCATCCGCTTTCGTCGATGATGATGATGATTCTTCATCAAAAGCAAAGTCACTACGAAGAACTTGTGAGAAGAATCGGTTGCTTCGCGCGAGCTCATCACGTTCCGCAGACATGGCAGCATGACGCGGTGCGATGCGAAGTTGGGAGATGGTGATGGTCCAGTCATAGGCACCACGCTTCACAGCGCGGATGTGGGCATTGTAGCGCACAGCATGAAATGGCACGTACATGATGGAAGCTCTTTCATCATCATGAGCATCATCATCCTCCACAACATCATCTACATCGAACTCCTGAATGTTGGTGGTGGTGAAGCCCTCACGCGTTGATGGGCCCCATCGACGTCTGGCGGAGGTGGTGGAGCCGTGCGGGTGCAATCGCGCGCCCGTGGAGCTATCAATATCAATGATGGTTGCGGAGGTAGTTACGTAGATGTCCGTGGCACCAACTTGGACCAACTCACGCCGGCGCAGTGCGCTG
Organism: Jaenimonas drosophilae; assembly: GCA_030849065.1. Taxonomy (NCBI): domain Eukaryota; phylum Euglenozoa; class Kinetoplastea; order Trypanosomatida; family Trypanosomatidae; genus Jaenimonas; species Jaenimonas drosophilae. Next base: position 42,062 of record JASAON010001568.1, read on the forward strand.
AGCGGCATGAAGAAGCAGGCCTCACGCAAGGCATGGATGGCGGCGGTGATGTTATTGTTGTTTGCGCTCGACGGAAGTTGTTGCGGATGGGCGTGAAGCTCACCAACATCATCGTAGATGCCCGAGATCTTCTTCCATGGCCGATGCGTATACAGCCCATCTCCGTTGACGATGAAAGGAACCGAAAACGGATCATCAAAGAATGTGGCGTTGGTTGGTGCCTGATCAATCACAACCTTCGTCATGGCACCTCCGCGTAGATGTGTGCTCCACATGTGTGTGCCATCTCGTGCATCGTGTGCAGCCAATCGTCCATCATCGTGCAACAACAAGATCATGCTGGTTGGGTTAATGGCGTATCGCGGAACAAGCTCATACACATCCTGCAGTGGTGATGAAGATGTTGCTTCTTCTAGTGCATCCACTACCAAGCATGAGCCCATGACAACAACTAGGAGAATGAAGATGGCACGCAGCGCGTGTTGCGGTGCAGATGCCGCTGCTGCATCAGCAACATGGCGTCGTCGATGCAGAAGTGAGTGTTGTGTGTTGTGGCGCATGCACCAGCCGCGGGGATCAACGGTGTTGCAGCCTCACGTCAATGTGCCTCAACAGACGCAGCTGCCAATCTTCAGAAGTGTGCGCGAATGAATTTATGTGTGCGTGTGTGTGTGTGTGCGTGCTGCACCGAAGAGCAACACACGAGCAAATGATGAAGATAGTTGGTATGCGATGAAGACTACAGAAAAATGATGGATGATGTTGGAAGAAGGTGATGAATATCGTACAGCAACAAGGAAGAGATGCCAGATGACGTACACACATCCAACTGCGCAAGACAAAACATTCTCCAACACAACGGTGCTCAAGGCTCATTGTTGGCCACGCACCAGGCAGTCATAGCCAGACCACCACCACCACCTCTATGATGTACCATCTTGTCTTGTTGGATATCACGTGCTTCCACCATCATGATCCAGCATCATGGGTACGTAAATGGAGGGCCACACATAGGATGAACCGGGCGGCGATGCATCGTGTTGCGCCAAGCGTGTCATGGCTGTTGCGAGCTCACGTGCGCTGCACGGTTCCGGCAGAGCCTCGTTAAGAAGTTGTGCCTCATCAACATAATCACGAATGAGGCAGCGTTGCACCTCTACACGTTGTGAAAACACACGTTGAAGCTCCGCCACGTTGGCAGCAGAAAAACGTTGCGTGAGTATGTGGCGGGCAGGTGGGAGAACGCTGTTGCTCGGCACATGATCTATGCCAGCAACTTGAGTCCAGTGCGGATTGAGGCCGGAGTACTCACTACAACCATGAAGCACACTAGCATGAGGTGATGATGATGATGATGATGATGATCCGTCGACGTTTGTTGCGGATGATGATGGCGTTGGTGTTGCTGCGGCCACCAACTTGGCCACGCCATCGTGTTGCAGTTCTTGTACGGCCACGGCGGGGAAAAAATCCTCTGACGTAAGAGCGCTCGCGTAGAGCATGCTCGCGTGAATCTTGTGTGGCTCACTCTGCTCATTCAGCTCTGCACGCGCCAACGTATTCATTGCATCAACCAAACGTCCTGCGAGCCGTTGGCAGGCGTTGGTGATGTACTGCTCTACATTGGTTGCGTTGATGGTGCAGGTGGTGGAGGAGCTGATATCGGCAGACGTCTTGTTGTTGTTGTTGTTGTTTGATGGCTTCCATAGTGCCTCCACATCGGATGAATACGTGAAGGGGTCCACGAGCTCACGCAGAATGTTGTTGGGTGAGATGCCGCACACACGTTGCTTCATTTGCTCCAGACGTGCAAGGCGAGAGAGGAGGGAGTCCTCGGCATTGCGACGAATGGTGAGTTGCAGCTGATCAATGTGATGATCGAGCTCCTCCATCGTCATTTCTTCAATTGCTGTAGAAGACGGAACAACACCACCATCGTGAGTTGTTGTTGTTGTTGTTGTTGCTGCATGAGGTGCTGCTGATGATGATGGTGGTAGTGCGTCCACCTCAACCGCAGATAGGGCGAGACGCGTGAGCTCCTGCACCGACATCGCTTCCGTTCGTGGAGGTGACGGAGATGATGATGATGTGGCCCCTGTTGCACGTGGTGATGATGTTGATGTGCTGCGACGTGTGCTTTGCATCCGCTTCGTAGATGCCGGAGTGGGAGATAATGCTGTTCCTTGTGTGCGAGCAGCAGCACCACGTATGCGCTCCTCTTTGGATCGCTCCACCGCTGCGGTGATGGCATGGCGCCGTTGGCTCATCTGCAACATGTGCTCGAGCTGCATCTCCAGCTGCTCCGCGTTGCTCTCCTCCTGCGCGATTTGATGCAGAACATCATCTACATCCTTTGCTGCACACGCCACCGCATCTGCATGAATGGCGGCGGAGAGCGCAACCAGTGAGAGCCGCTTAACATGGCCTTCCGCCGCAACATCATCAACACCACGAGAGATGATGGCTGCCTCCATCAGCACAAGCGTGGAGCAACGAGTTGTGGTTGTGGTTCAAAGCCTACAACGAAAGAAAAGAAGAGAAGAAACTAACATTGATGTGCCACATCAACATCATCACCACCACTCTTCTTCATTATCGCGTGAGTACGCGTAGAGTAGGTGTGCTGATTGGTTTAGATTGACGGTTGGTGATGATGCATCATCATCATCATCATCATGCATCCATCGATTTGTGGAGGAGATCAACCACATGTTGTGCCATCATTCGTGTTTGTGCGTGTGGGTGGAGCAGCGCCACCTCCTCCAACGCACGTGTTGCTTGAATCAACGCGTTGTTCGTGGAGGACGTCGTGGAGCTCTCACCGGTGTTGAGGTTGGCCAGCATCTCCGGTGCGCTTCCAACCATGGCGGAGAGGAGCTTCACACCTGATTGCTGCACCTCCACAGAGGCATGAAAGCGCGTGCATCCAATGGCGAAGGAGGCCAACGCGTGTTGGTCATCCATCGGCAGCTCACACAAGAGCGGCCGCATCTCTGCCGATGCGGATGATGAAGCTGATGATGTTGATGTTGGGTGCGTGCTGGTTGAGAGTTTTCCTGCCGCCATGGTGGCAACGAAGAGGATCTCCGCACTTTGAGCAGCAACTTCCACGCGATAGCGTAGTTGTTCTTGGTGCTGTTGTTGTTGTTGCCGAGCACAGGCTGCGTTGGCCACCTCCACAAGCAGTGGCAGATGTGTTTGCAGCCACAGCAGCAGCATCCGTGGAGGCACGTTCTGCGAACGAATAAAAGTCAACGTGTGCTGCATCACTTGCATTGCGTAGTGGTGTTTCACGAGGTCGCACTCATGCAACACATCCTCAGCAACAAAAATATCATCGTTGTTGTTGTTGTTGTTGTTGTTGTGTTGCTCATCGGTTGTATACCTTGACGTCTTGCCACCATCATCATTACCCTCTTGTGTTCCACCTCGCCAACACTCCGACAACTTCTTCACGGGAGTGAGTGCGATGCTCTCGTAGCAGCTCCACATGGAGCTCAACGTGTTGGTTGGCATGGAAGAAAGAGCGAAGAGAGAGAGCGCTTCAGCGACGGAGATGGCCAACTTGCGTGTGTTCTCGTCATTATCCCCACCAACAATGTTGTTGTTGTTTTTTGTTGGTGATGAATCATCGTGCATCAGCCACGGAACAACAATTGTCTCGACCATCTCTGAAATGTGTGGGGCCATGGAAGATGTGTGCTGCAGCACCGCCATCGCTCGCACCTCTTCTTCCACGTGCTCATCACCACGCTGCCAACGAAGTGTGTGCTGCGCGCGTGAGATGTACGCACACACACCAAAGATAATCATGCGCGAACGTAACAACAACAACGTGGGTGAAGATGGGATCTCCGCATTCGCCACCGTTGTTGTTTGCTGAAGTTGGCCAAAGAAGGCACGCGCACTAAATCGCGTAGCAACGTCGAGCATCAGCCGCTGCACCTCCACGTGACGTGTGCAGAAGTTGGCGTAGTCCTCGTGGAGCAACACCAACCACAACACCTCCCACACATGTGCAAGTGATGCTGGCACAGCATTATCATCTGAATCCATCATCATCATGGAGCTGTTGCATGCACGAAGCATCAGCCACGGCAAAAGTGCGGTGAAGAGAAGGTGAAGGTTGGCACCACCATCACCATCATCCTCTTGATTTGTGCCAAGAGTACGAAGTTGCTGCAGGTAGGACGATGATGATGATGATGATGTTGGTGTTGTCGTTGCTGTTGCGCTATCTTCATCTTGGATTCCTTGAAGAAGCTCCGTATTGATGGCCTCCGCCAGCGGATTGCGCGCACACTCCACGGCGGAGATGATGGCGCAGAGGTGCGAGACGTACTTGGCACACCACTGCCGCGACGACTCATCTTCCAAAGTTGGCGAGCGCAACCAACGCATCAACGGCGTTGTGTGCGCCACAGACCATTGCTGAATATCATTGGCCCACGCGCGGCAGCACACATCGATCAAGCGATGGAGCTTCTCCGTCTTGAGCTCCGTGCGCTGTTCTGCATCTCCTGCCTCTGCAGCATCTGGTGATGATGATGATGCTGATGTGCTCGGTGGTGGTGGTGTGTGTGCGTCCATCGCCTCGGTGGAGTACAGCATCGCATAGCTCAGCACATCTCCAGGATTAGTTGGCGTTGGTCGCGCCGCAATCATCTTTTGTGTGCCCTCCGACGAAGTGATGGCAGATGTTGGTGATGATGTTGCCGCTGCTTGAACGACGTCCAAACACACGCGTAGGAGCAACAACACAACCTCCACATCATCTGTATGTGCGCGCATCACTGCCGTGAGTGCATCTTGTGCGCCAGCTTGCCGTCGTCCAGTTGGATCTCGTTGCAAAAACACGTGCACGAGTGGCAGCACCACATCTTCTGGCATAACCTTGGCGAAGAGTGAAGCACTCGTGAGACGGATGCAGAGCTCCTCATCATTCATGTGCATCATCAGCTGCTCCGCCAACAGCCGCAACATCTCGCGATAGGCAGCACCAGGCACAGCCGGCCGCCAAGATGATGATGTATCATCATCATCAGCAACAACATCATCCTCATCAGCAGCAGTGCGGAGAGAGGGTAGGCCAGCGAGTACGTCGAGCGCATTGCGTCGCGTGTGTGTGTTGCTGTGTTGCAACAAGCGCATGATGGATGGGATCATCATGTGCGGGCGTTGTGCGATGGCCTCCATCATCAACGGCGCGACGCAGTGCGAGGCACCATCGCGGCTCTCAGTGAGGATCGCAAGGAGCTGCTCCGATGCATCAACCGCAAACTGGCCAACAAGACTGTTCTTGGTGTTGGTGTTGTGTGCTCCTCCATCTGCCATGGAGAGGATGAGGCTACTCAGTGATGATGCAAGCCGCAACACCTGCTCATCACGGAAGCGTAGTGCTCGATGTGCCACGATGGAGTGAATCTGTTGCGTCAAGCGAGCATCGGCCTGCCACAGCTGCGCTTGCATCTGTGGCAGCGGGGCGGAGGAGATGGAGGTGATGAGCGCAGACATCAACGCGTTGGTGGCCACCAACACATCATGTGGGCTCTCCGCAGATTCCAGTGCGGGAACATGCACCAAGCACGAGGCAATGTGCGTGAGTACCTCCACATGATTGTGCAGCAACACATGTTGTGTAAGGCTTGCCATACCAAGACCTCCATGGACGGCAATCCACGCGTGGCACAAACTCTGCAACGTCAGCGCCAGACGTAGTGTGCCAGCCCACAATACATCGCTCAGTGCACGGAAGTCGGTTGAGGCATCACCAAATCGTTGTTTTGCCGCGTGTTGCGCGCACAGCAGCTCCTCCTGCCGATGCATGTGAGCGCTGAAGATGATCTCCATCTCACGTCGCAGCATGCGCAACATTGCTTGAGCTCGCTTCACATCCGCGGCAGAAACGTGCGGACGCAACACATTCATCTCACTGCCATCACGACGACGCTCTGCCACAACTCCACCATCAGCACCATTATCCTGGTGTACGTGCATCATCGCCATCACCTCTTCCTCTAACCACGTACATGCACGTACGAGCGCACACTTCAGCAACGATAGCTTAGGCCACATCAGCTGCGGCACCTCCAAATCCAGCACACGCATCGTCGTCGTGGAGCTCTCCGCGGCGCTGTACGTTACTAGAATATCGCAGCACAACCAATAAAAACTGTGAATGATGAAATTGTTGGCCTCCATCTGCAAACGTGTGGGCGGACGACGTTGTTGTTGTTGTTGGGGTGAGGATGAGCTCACGACATCATCTTCACCTCCAGCTCGTGAAGAGATGGATGCAAGTGGGGCCACATCCGAGATGATGTGCTCGAGCCACGCACGCCCCAACGCACTCAGCTCGGCAAACATGCTCGACGGCCGTTCATGGCCGCGCATGTTTGCCACAACAACCGCGCGAAGTGTGCTGCCGCAGAGAAGAAGAAACCCAAGTTGCACTCGAGGACTAAATCTAACATGATGTGCCAACACCATCTCATCCTCCTTCACGGATCCATCACCACGTGTGAGGTACGACGCGAGCTGCATCATGGCGGAGCTCCACGCATCGGTGCAACACGGGCGATCATTTCCTTCGCCAAAGTTGGTGGCGGGGTCCGTCAACGCACGTTGCGAGAGGTACACGAGCACCTCGAGAGATCCATGTTTGAGAACGGCCTCGAGACACATGCGATGCATGACTGCCTCGCACCCACGCACACGCACCGAAGTTGGTGATGAAGAAGATGATGATGATAATGCTGCTGTTGTTGTTGTTGTTGCGGATGCCGCAACACCTCCTTCAATCTTCATGGGTTGTGTGCCGCTATGGATGGCCAGCATCAGCGCACGAAATGCTTGGCTAATGCCATAATCGCTCATCAAATCTTCGGAGGTGACGTGAGCTCGCAATAAGCGCTCCAGCGCTGCATCGTAGATGATGCCAAGGCGTAGCGCTGCATCTCCATCGTGAAGAAGCACAGATTGCATCCCTACTTTACACAGTGAAACAACAACAAAAGAAGTGAGATTAAGAAAAAAGAGAAGAGATGATGATTGGTATGCCGCCCCACACATGGATCGCGACAACAATGCACATCATTCATCATTTTGGATGGATGTGTGCAGCCACAGCATGAGTATCTTGTTGATGTACGTTGTACGTAGATGAGATGGAGGAGAAGAGGGGGCCTAGCAGCAGCCACAAGTGTAGTTCATGGATGAAGGAGATGAAAGGGGATGGGATGACTCCCAAAAAAGAAAACAGAAAAAAAGTGGGCACAAATATTTCATGAAGATTGTATATGGATAACGAACAAAGAAAAAAGAAAAAAGAAAAAAAAACGTCATTTGAACGTACACGGTTAACGTGTCGTGGGAGATTGTTGCGCCATGTACGTCCGTGCACACACAACAACAACAACAGCGACGTACTACCAGAAAATGGGCAGGGGAAGATGGGCGTGGAAGGTACGCGCACACAATCCTCTGGAGCTCATCTCCAGCAAAGGAGAAGAAGCACCGGGTGCGGATGCAGAGCGCCGAGCAAATATCATCTGTGCTTGTTTCTTTGATGAATTCCTCACGCCACTGCATTGCACGCACTATTGAAGATAGAAAAAAAAGAAGTTGGTTGCATGGATGTGGCTGATACGTCACAGAAAAATGCGGAGAAGGAAGATGAACGAGTGGCTCAGAATTGCTGAATTCACCGACCGACACCACAAGCATCATCCCTTCACAACACATCTGTTGCAACGTACACATTCATCCTTATCAAGCAACGCTACACGTATCATGATGATTCTTCTTAATCCGCGTGGTGGTTGTGTGTTGTGTTCGTGCATGTCTGCGTGTGTTGTGCGAGTGCGGGCCAATAATCAGTTGAGTGTTGATGAGCAAGCGAGAGGTGTACGAGCATTGCTGCAACGGCAACACGAAACCTCAGTGTACCTAGAGGACGATGTGCTGAGATCATCGTCATCCCATCATCACGTGTTGCATGCGCATGCAAAGAAGCCTACAACCACAACGGTGAAACACAACAACATCAACAACAACAGCAAAAAAAACATAATCAGAAACAGAAACCCCATACCTCTCACCTACTCCGCAAACTCAGCATTAACCCGCGCATCGATGTGATGATGGAGGAGTAGAGAGGATGGCCAAAAAAAAAAGGATGAAGTGAGTGTACGCACACACACACAACACACAAAAACAAGAGGATGAAGAGCTGGGGCATACCAACAACATGAGCCAGCACATCGACTACAGATGGTGAGGGAGAACAGAAGATAGAAGTAATGAAAGCAGAAGAGAGCACATAACATGACGCCGAAGGAACAACAACAACAAAAAACAACACCAACAACAACACGAACGCTCATCTCCTCGCGCATACACGCTCGACCAAACAACAACAACCGCAACACGAGGAAAATAGAGGAAGAAAATGATGGAGCTGCTGCAAGCGTCCTCGCTGCGCGTTGTGTGTTGTGTGAAGGCTGATGAATCAAGATAGAAGGAGATGGGTGGGGAGGAGGCGCAACAACACACATCACAATTGCACGAAGAAAAAAAGAATCTGAGGGGGAGCAGATGATGATGATGAAAAAAATGATGCGGAGGAAACACAATGAGTGTAGATACTTCAGCTTTAATTCATCAAGGTACGTTTTTTTCTTTCTTTTTCCGTGCAATGTCATAACCTCATACAACCCTCACAGCCTCGTCGTTGTTGGCACACACACTAAGTAGGTGTGAAAGGGAGGGGAAGGAGAAGGTGGAGGTGCCTCACGGGCATTGATGGTTGGGGGGGGGCAAGAAGGAACAACAACAACAACAACAAAAAACGAAACAAAAAAGAGGACGTCGTTATGTGTACAGGGTCGTTGCGCGCAACTCCCTCGAGCAACAAACAAACAACAAACAACAACTTTTCAAAACCATCACGTATAAATCCGAAGGCTCCGTCGTCATGAGTGCGAAACGTTGATAATTAATGATGTGGTGTTGCAGTACATACATACGTCTTATCTGACCCGCCAACACAAACATCATCATTTACACTTACTCTCCCTCTCTCTTCACGTTCATCATCTTCTCTTGGCCTTTATATCATTCACTACCCCAATCTCTACGTGGATTCTCTTCCGCGTGCCAACACTCACATTATGCATGCATCACCAACAAACACAAAAACTGAAGAGAAAACAAACAAAACAAAAAAGCAGTGAAGTATGTGCTCTTCCTCTTCTTTCCCAACTCCACAGACTGAGTCAATGTGGTACGTGCGTGTGCGTGCTCGTGTGCGTGTGGGGGGGGGAGGCATGCAAGTGTACCAGTACGTGTCCCTCCTCCTCCACGTACACGCACATCGTTATCGTCGTGGTTGAAACGTTTGCGTTGATCGGCATGAGCCCAGATGATGAGCATCTGACACCAACAGCAACCACAACGATGCACACTTACACACATACATACACGCACAAAAAGATTCATAAGTGAGCGATCTCTTCGCCTCCTACTCTGGCCGCTCGAGCGCAGCCACGTTGAGTGGCCGACGATCATTCGGGAACAGCTTCGCATCGAGCTGTACCAGTTGCTCAAAGAATCCCTTGTTGGGGAGGATGGCGGGCCTTCCCTTCTTCGCAAGGAGGTAGGCATCATCCAAACGCATGTGTTTTTGTATCATGAGATAGCCAATCACCGTTGTGGCGGAACGTGAGAGGCCCGCGAAGCAGTGTACGAGGCAACCAACACCACGTCGATGGCTCTCATCAATGAATTCCACGGCTTCTTGCAAGGAGGAGAGGATGTCAGCCCCGGGAATGTCATCCACGACAATCACACGATGTTTGCCGCCCTTGGGAGGCACAGGGGTGAGCTGCCGGCCAACCGTGAGGAGGTACTGAATACCTAAGCGCTCATACACCATCTGAGATTGTGCGGAGCGCAGGCTGCCACAGAAGAGGTTGGCCACAATCTCATCCGGATAAATCTTGTTCCAGTTGACGGTGACGTTGGGCAATTTGGTGGCCAAGCGCTGATGTTCGTAGTGGCGATAGATGGAGGGCTCGTTATCGAGAGCGATGGTGAGGGATGCAAATCTGCGCAGCTGCTCCACGCTCGGAAAGGTGGTTAAATGATCATTGGCGGCGAGGTAAATGACGTTGAGACGCGGTGAGTTGCTCGTGCCGCAACTATCGCCGTTGCTGTTGCTGGTGCCGGTGTATTCATCACTGAAATTGTGCGTTGGTGTCATGAGGAACTCCGCATTACTCTCCTCGGTTGTTGTTCCTTTTGGGTTGCCACCGGCCTCGCTCATGATGGATTCATGCAGGTTGCTTGTGTTGGTGAGGCGTGTGCGTGTTGGTGGGGCCATGATCTCCAGCATGGCCGAGGGCACCGTCGTGAAGTCGTTGTAGTCGAGGGAGATGATCTCCAGATGCACCAAAAACGAAAAGGTGGCTGGCAAGTCGGTGAGGAGGTTGTGGCTCGCGTCAAGGTTTTCCAGGTCGCGGAGGTTCCCCAAGCTGTCGGGGAGCTCGTGGAGTTGGTTGTAGGATACGGTGAGCTTGCGTAGATACACCAAGAAGCTGAGCTCACTCGGAAGCTCCGTCAGCATGTTTTGCGAGAGGTCCAGCACCACAACGTGTAGCAGAGGCGGGTTATACACCTCCATCGGCACCTCCTCAAAGCCAAAGCTGTACAGCAATAGCTCGGAGCTGAAGGACTCTCGGCAACGTTCCAGCTCCTGCTGCCACGTAACTTGATCGAGGTCCTCCGCCTTTGGCAGCACCGTCTTCTTGGCTGGTTTTGCCAACTTCTTGTTGGAGTTGTCATCGCAGGTGCCGCTGGAGAGGCCGTTGAATGCCGTTAAGCTGCTGAAGGCCTTGAGGTTGGTGGCACTACGACCATCAATGGTGGAGATGCTGCTATCTGCCTCATCGAGCTGCACAAAATTAATATCGCTGCGCACTTTGCTGATGCTTGGTGAGGTGCTACGCGTTACGGGGGAGCGGGTGGCGTCATGGGCGTACAAGGTGCGTGATGGGAGGTTGGCCTTCATCTCAATCAGCTCCAACACATGCACATCCTGGAATTGTGAAGGAACAACCAACTTGGCACACTTACTGCCATCGCGATGGTGCTCCACGGTGCGGATGATGTAGGCATCGAGGTGGTGGCCCTCGGCATGATGATCAACCAAGGCACACTTGCCACACTTAATCATATCACAACAGGTTGGGCACTGATAGAAGACAATGACGATGCTCATGTGGCACACAACACACTCCAGCTTTCCACGGTACTTGAAGCTCACGCAGGGCACCACCGCTGGAGGCCCATCCATCATCGCATCGAGCGTCGTGCTAATCATGTGGCTCTCCGCAAACGGATCTTGGCCAATAACATCGAGCATGCGATGCTCCTCCACAACTTGTGGGATGAGCACCTCCTCAATTTCTGATGGAGAGGCGGGCAAGTCGCTCACCCCAATCTCTTCCACGATGCCATCCTCCGAGTGCAAAAAGGGGCTACGCAACAACCGTCGGGCATCCACTTTGCGCGTCAGCGCATCGGTGATGAAGTCAATGAGAGTTGGCGGCAGCGAGAGCTCACGTGAGTTTTCCGCCACCGTTGATATAATCTCCTGCGGATTGATGGGTGCGTAACCTGGCGCACACTCTAGCTGGCGCCACAAGGTGCGTGAGAGTGAGGGAACGATGGTGGCGGCAAGTAGGCCAACGCAGAAGATATCCACGTGCACGCCATTAATGCGTGGTCTTCCCTCCGTGATGCGCGCGGGGAGGGAGAAGATGGGCTTGCCAACATCTACGCTGTGCTTAATCTCATCCACGGAGAGGAAGGCGGGTCCAAAGTCGGCGAGCTTGTACGTCTGTGTTTCATCACAAAAGAAGATGTTGCTGGGGCTGACGGAGAGGTGGGCGATGCCGTTATCGTGGAGCACCGCCAAACCGCAGAGGACGCAACGTAGTAGATGTTGCAATGTTTGCGCACATGGGAGAGCCACGTGCATTTCATTGCTCATGTTCTTGTGTGCAGCATCGGTGGAGGTGGAGGTTGAGGCAATCGGTGGCATCTCACGCAGACTTCCTCCGCGGAAGTGCTCCACCACCACACCACACCCGTCCTTCCCCACATCAAAGATATCCAGCATACTTGCAAGATAGGGGCTACGCAACTTTTGGCACACAACGAGCTGCCGACGCTTTTCTTTCCGTGCACGGTCACTATGGAGCTCCTCAAAGCGACGAAGAATAGATCGGGTGAGCACCTTATACACCACCGGGCCGTTGTGGCCGCGTGAGCTCGCAAGGAATGTATCACACCACCGCCCACTTCCAATGAGATGCTTGAGGAAGTAGCCGTTGATGGGTGTACGTCGCGAGTAGAAGGAGCTCGTGCGGTTGTTGGCACTGCGTGCACGGATGCCCGTGAAGCTGCCACTGAGCACGGAGTTGCGTGGAAACGTTTGTAAGCACTCCTTGAAGAAGGGGTGGCGAAGCAGCTTGAGGATCGTTGGACGACGTTCCGGGTCCTTCTCCATGCACCACGAGATGGCATCCTCCAAGTCAGCGGTGAAGGGCCAACACCGTGGGGGAAATTGCAGTTCAAACGTTAATATCTTGTCGCGCACATCTTCGTAGGCCTCCTCGGCAATCTCAATTGGATCTCTGCCATAGGCGAGGCGGTACATGAGCACACCGAGACCCCACACGTCCACCATGGCGGTTCTACTATGATTGGGCTGCACACTCCTCATGGTACGTGAGGGTTGTGATGCGGAGGAGGTTGGCTGACCTTGTGAAGAGCTCGACTGCGCGCGTGCAGAGAGTTGGCTTGCATTCTCACCCACATAGCGCACGGAGCTGTTGCCCGAACGACGAAGCTGAGTGGTGCTCTCCATGGGGTGCGCCAAGGTAGATGCATCAACATCATCATTGGCGTATATCCATCCCTCATCAAAGACCTCGGGCGGCAAACTGGCGAGCTCACCATTGAATACGAGCGCCTCGGGGCATTGGCAGGTGAAGAGCCACGAAAAACCTGCATCAGCGATGCAAAAGTGCCCATCAGCCGTTTCCAGGACGTTGTCGAGCTTGATGTTGTGGTGATAAATCTTGTGCGAGTGCAACACACGAAGACCCATGGCCACCTCAAAGAGAATGTAGCGCAGCTTCTCCGTCTCGTTGTCTAGATTGCCAGCATAGCGGCAGATGTTGCCCTTGGTGTGGTACTGTGAAATGACGATGAGATTCTCTTTGCACTCATCACTCAGTACGTCGTGCACCTTCAGAATAGTTTCTTGGTTGAGATTGATCAGCACACATTGTTCGGCCACGACGGAGTCAAGCAACGCACGTCGCAGGGCGAAGCTCACCACCTTCATGATGCGCAAGCTGGGGTCGGAGCCTTGTGTGCTTGGTGAGTCGCGGCTAAAATCCTTGCGTGTGGCGGTGCCCCGACTAGTCCGAGAGAGGGGCAGTGAGGAGCCAAGTTGGCCTATATCACCCGCCGTTGTCGGCGTACTCACACCAACGGAGGAGCCCGCGGTGCTACGACGATCCAGCGCATCTTTCTGTGCGAAGAAGCTGCGGCCAACGGTACCGCTGCTGTACGCACCACGTACTACGTGGCCCTCAATCGCATCCATCGTGTTAAGCTCGGGGGTGGTGAGAACGCAGGAGCGGTTGGAGAGGCTGATCTCCGGGTGCGAGACGAAGAGGAGGCCAATTGGGCAGCTCTTTAGACGCGTGAATACCTCGAACATCATGAGCTCCTCAGAGGTGGGGCGTTCCGTCGTATCACCTTGGCACCGACGAATCACCTCATCCACGCGCTGTATTAGGTGCAGCGCACGTTTGCTAATTTTTACGTTGTTGTCGGGTGAGCCACCACAACCCACAAAGGCAACAGAAGGTGTGGCAGAGGAGGGAGTAGAGAGTGCGGGGGGTGGGGCGGTGCTGTTGCTACTGGTATGGTGCATCGCAATGGTAGGCCGTGGAGAAGAAACGGGCGGGGTGGAGCTCTCCAGAATGGATGGGGGCGGGAACTCTTCGGCGTGTGAAACACTCAAGGCTGCATCCACGAGCTCCCCTTCCCATGATTGGCACCGCTCCGACATGCTCGACTGTGGTTGCTGCACACTCTTGTATTGCGAGAGGCGCCGTGTTTGTGTTTCACTGATGAGGCTTGGCGCACCGCCACCGGCGGAGCTGAAGTGGTTCGACATTTCCTCCACCACAAAGTTGCGATCACGCATGGTTGCGGCAGCAGAAGGGCTGTGTGTGGTGGCGAGCAGGTGCGGGCTGCTCGTGGTCGTGGGTGGGCCCTCAGGGGAATGTGGAGTACGTGCGAAGAAGTCTTGGCTTGCACCGCTGTGATGCATACGTGGCTCCTCCACGACGGCTCCAACGCTGGTTGAGCGATCAGCAGTGGCTCCTCCGTTGGCGGAGTTGTTGTTGGCGGAGCCCGAGCGACGCGACTTTTCATCGTGTATGTGGTAGTTCTTCATCCTCAATCACCGCACACGCACACAAGATGCTGTTTTCTTTTTCGTCGTAATACAATATATGTACGAGAATGAGGATGTGAATGGAGAACGCGAGGGTCCTTGTGTGCGTACGTGTGTACGTGTGTTATGGTGGCGCAGGAACGATTCTTAGCCGGAAACAGAAAAATAAAAATGAAACACTGAAAAAGCAGCTGAACTGCACTGTGTGTGCTTGCGTGTAAAGTAGGTTGCTGGAGTAGCAATGTGTATGTCTGTGTGGGTGGGGGTCTGTGTGTGCAGAAAGCCCGACCACAACAGCAATAGCAACAGATCCAGCCAAGCGAACTACTTATCACCTCAATACGTGTGTGGTGGGAGAGGGGAGAGGGGTGTGGGCCCTTATATTCAGAGTAGCACACAACCGGCAAATGTGTGTGGGAGGTTTGTATGCAGAGGGGAGGGGGAAGAAATTGGTGTGTGGGTGTGTTCTGAGCTTCTGTGTGTACGCGTAGCTTTCGCAAATCCACGACAACCACACTGAGTGTGTAGAAAAGGGTGTGTAGGGAGGAGATGGATAGCCTTTAGAGCAACAACAAACGAACTACAGAAGATGAAGCAATGATACACGGGCGAAGCACACGCGATTGCTTCCGTCGATCGACCCCTTCCTGCTCTCGAAGAGGGGGTCAGAGAAGTAGAGAGGTGTTTGCGGCAAGCCCTTCCTTCACCCAATACGAACGTGTGTATGGGGGAAGAGTAAATGAAGGGGAGGGGTCTGTGCTGTATGAAGTAGCTGGCCGACCGAAGGTAGGGGGGAGTGAATGCCAGGGAAACTAAAATATCCTAACGTAAGAAGGAATGTAGAACTACAACAACAACAAGATTATCAACGAGGAGAAAAGAAGAACAAAACAATGTATGTGGGTAATGGATGCATCATGGGATGGGTAGTTGGCAGCAAGACTCATTATGAAGCATGATGCCCCTGAAGCACACATTTTCTTATCTCGGAATATCGCATCATGATGGCACCACTCCGACATCGCCGCCCCACATCTCTGCACCCGCCACTAACTCCAATTTGGAATCCAAACATATTCACATACCCAGAGTGCAGAGGTGGTGCGGAGAGAAGGAAGATGAAACAAACATAACAACAACAACATTCAATGAAACAAAACATCATCTGGGAGCTCACCCCCCAAGTGATCTTGACATGAGTCGTGTGGTGCCGCTCAACACGAGACTGAGCTGCTCCGCAACGTTGGCGGTTTCTACGACTTCACTCACGACGTGGTACTTCAACGTGCCACGTCGCGTCTCTCGAAGAAACAGAACCACATCATTGTGACGTTGATGGGCGGCGGGTGGATAGATGTCATCCAGAACAAAATTGTATCGCTGCTTTAGCTCCTCATCCAACTGCTGATGCTGGCCCGGGGCGTTGATGAAGAGCACCGGCTCACCGCGAAACTGCGCGCTGAGTGCCTCAATCTCCACCTTATCCGCCAGACTGATGATGCACAAGGTGGAGGTGCTCGAGGAGCTCGAAGAGGTTGGGGAGCAGTATTTTGCCAAGGATCCAGGCTCTAGTGTAGGAGTGAGAGAGAGGGTCTGTGCTCGGCGTGATCCATCCTTCATCGTCCCTGGAGGTGAGGCCGTCGTGGACGTTGAGGTCGTTGAGGTTGATGTCGTGGATGTAGAAGTAGAAGTTGTGGTGGATGTTGTGGTACTGGTTGTACTTTCCAGCTCACCCAGAAAGAAACGTGCAAGTGCATCATAATGAAATGATGACCCTGGCATACGTGCAACGTGGACATCTCCAGTAGCATCCACGCTCGCAACGGCAACCTGCGGCAGAGCTGCCACACCCAGCGACTCATGCAACACGCGCTTGTCAGATCCGGCAAACAGAAAAGGCAGCTCCGCCAGCTTGGGTGAGTGCGCAAGAACGGAGAAAACCGGTGGCACCTTATCCTTGGAGCTGAAGAGCAGCGCCACCTTCTTTTTTGGAGAGTTCTGAATCATCTGGAGGAGCTGCGCACGATCATTTACACCACGACTCTTCACTCGATCATCTGGAATGGTACTGACGAGGAAAGACTGCAAGGCCGATGCGGTGCGTTCGTAGTTATAGTCCTCTGCATCACTGATGCTCTTCTTCTTACCCATGCGCCAAAATTTTACGCTTGGGTAGCCCTGAATGCCAAACTGGGCGCCGAGATTGGTGTGTGTGTCGGCGTTTACGGCACCAACGCGGATGGTGCCGTTGACGGCCTTTGCGAAACGTTCGTAGTCAGGATGAAAACGCTGGCAGTGGCCACACCACGGCGCGTAGAAGAGGACGACGGTTGGCTTATGAGATGAGATGAAGCGGGTGAAGGTGTGTGGGTTGAGTTCCACGACACCGGATCGAGGGGAGAAGGGAAAGGCATGGGAGGGTTGTACAGCCAGCACAAGAACAAATACGAAGAAAAGTACGAGGGTGAGAGCTGCCATGCCAATACGTAGTGGTGCCCCACGCTTCCCCACCGTCTGCCGCATCACTGCCATGGCTAGACGGTGAAGAGTGCGACGAAAAAGGCGAGACAGGGTTGTGAGTGAAGTGGTGGGGAAGAGAGGGGGGGAGGGTGCTCGTGTGTGTGTGNGCTTCACGTAAAGTCAGTGCAAGTTGCTGTGTGCGAACGGGGTTTTAATGACGTTGTGAGTCGGGCTACTCTACAATGTACTTGTACGTATTGAATGCAAAGAAAGAAGAAGGAGTAACAGCAGCAAGTTGATGAAACAATATGTGCTCCATGACGCAGTTGTACCATCATTTGTTTGGTATTGTATGTGGGAGGAGATGATGATGACGATGCTGTTGTTGCTCTTGGTCATACAACAATCTATCATCTACATGATGCTGCAGTCCGGGCACAACTCCGCCATCCATGCTGATCATGCCAGCAGGTTCGATACACACTTTCATGGGTATGTGTGTAATGTGTGTGGTACATCATCACATGTACGTTGGTCAGCCTCCTCATGTACTTCGTAGGTTCCTCTTGATCCATTGCCACGTCACTCCAGATGTTAGAAGCATAATGGCGAGGAGCCCATATCCAAAAGAGTTGTTGTGCGCATTCTCCGTGAAAAACTCAAAGTTCATCCCGCAGCACGACACAATAAAATCCAGTGGAATGAAGAAGGTTGTGAAGATGGTTAGCGTGCGTAGATGTGTTTCCGTTTCATTCATGGCCACAGACACCTGAAGGAAGAGGAGAGAAGAAGCCTGCTCCTCGATGCTCGTGCCAACACGCACCGCCTTATCTAGCGCGGCAAGATCGCGTTGATCTGCGACGGAGAGAGGAGATTGTACTTCCTTCTTGTATTGTGTGTAGGCCAGACGCATCTCTCTCAGCAATGAGCAACGAATGCTGGCCTCACGGGAGAGTGCGTGGAGGTCCGTCATGGTTTGCGCCACACCCGCAATAGACCGACCTCCACGTGCAGATGATGATGATGATGATGATGTGCGTTGTTGAGAGGCGAAGATGCTGTTCTCCAGATCATCCAGCTTCTGCGCATCCAGCACAGAGGTGCTGTGAAGTGTGTGTACGGAGGAGTAGAAGAGCTGGCGCACGAGGTCCTCCATCTCCGCCACCACCTGACGTGTGTTGGCGGCAGACCAAAACGCACCCATGAAATGATCTCCCGCGAAGGATTGACGGCGACGTCGTCCTCCACGCGTGAATTCTTGCCAGTTGCGAAGGAGATCGGTGATGAACGGCACCTCGGAACGGTGAATGGTGAGTACGCGCCAACGGGTTGGTTGTGTTGTCGTGGTCTTACTACCATCTTTGGTTGTACAGGAAGAATCTGCATTTTGTGTTGGTGTTGTTGGAGTGGTGCCATCACTAGTGGGGCTGGGCTCCTCCTCCTCCTTTACCATGAAGATGTGCAGCCGCTCCGTGAGCTCGACGAGCGTTGGCGCAACACGAAGACGCTGCCGTCGTCCT
>JASAON010001569.1:0-56638 GCA_030849065.1 Jaenimonas drosophilae
CTCACGGCCATCGGGATGTTGGGAGAGAGGTTTCGTGTGCACGTACTCCCGCATAAAACTGTGTTTGGAGAGGGTGGCTGCGTGAAGATCCACCATAACCCTCTCTAATCAATATCCATGCGTAACACGTTCCAGAATCGTCACTCCCTGTTTATCCCCACTATATGGGGTTCTCTGAGCAAGAGCTGTTACTGCTGCCACTTCCTGTAATACTCAGCATACTCTGCATTCTTACCCCGCTTATCTTGTTGGACTTCAAAGCTTTTTTTTGACTGAGTATTGAAATGCGTACTTCAGTGGCGTTGCTGAAGCATATCGCTCCTGCTCCCGCGGCATCGCTAGCCCGTGGCGCGGCTCTTCGCCGTGGAATTGCACCGATGGCTCTTACTCTTCGCCCAGATGCGTGCCTCAGCGCGAAGGCACCAGCTCTCATTGTTCCGCCACCCATGCGGACGAACTACATCGACGGGAATCCGTCCGGAGACTCCACCCACATTAACAAGCTTCACAATATCAAGTCTTTTCGGCGCTCAGTCTGCACAGCCACCGACGTTTCCCTTCGCTCACAGCTGTGGATGGCTGGGGAGGAGTCATCGGGCCTTGCACCGGTACGTGCCGCTTCTGCCCCTACTGCCTATGGAGATCGCGTCTTGGATTGGCTCGAGTGCCGCTGGGCGGCAAAGTTTTACGGACGTGTTACGTTCGGCCCGAGGAACTATCCCTACCCATCCTCCCGATGGCTTGCGCGGCGCTTTCAAATGAAGAAGCATCGCATCCTGAAGCGTTTTCGCTTTCGTCGCTACAAGCTCGCGGCGGTGGCCAACTTGCCTTTTTCAAAGATGATCCGTGTGGGTATGCTGCCAGAACTTAAGAGCAGCAAGACGAAGAAGGGCGATAGCGTGGATGCTGGCCTGTCAACGCAACTCGTGGGTGCGGCGCGTAGCTCCTCTGGCGGGAAGGGAAAAGGAAAGCGCACGCGTCCCAAATCCAAGTATCAGGTGTAGGCGACTCGCACTCTACGTGTGGCGTCTGTGTGATGGTCTGTGGATGAGCTAACTGAATCACTTCTTGTGCGATGCTGTATAATGTCTTTGTGCTCGTTTTTTGAGATTCACATGATGTACTCTGTGAGCTGCTACACATTGGTTTCTCTCTTTCTTCCTCTATGTTGTTTTTTTCTTCTATTGTTCTTCAATGATATTCAAAGACCATTTGAGTGATGCACCGTAGTACAGCGGCCTATCATTTGGCGGTTAAGTGGAGCCATCAGGCACTACAGAGCATTCAACGCCGGACTCCATCACCGCCACGGGGTAGCGACTGGCTTGGGTTGTTCGCCTCACTGATGGCCAGCCAGCCTCAGCAGGAGGTAGGCTATCTTCATCTAAATATTGTGTCGGCAACAGAACTTCGTCAGGTTAAACGAAGTTGGGTTGCCGTGTATCAAGCCGCAAGACTTCAGAATGCAGTGGCGTTTAGTGAAGCAGCCACATGCACGGACACAGACGATCCGATGCACTTCTCTGCTATGGAAGACGGTGGTACCGACGGGGCAGTGAGTCAGCTCGCATCTCAGCTCTCCTGCACTGGTGCATTACCAGGCGTTGAGCAGCTTCTTCTGTTGTGGGGTGCGCAGATGATGGCTGCCAGTGTCCATGAAGGAAACATAGGCAGTTCTGACTGCACCATGGATATCACGAACATCTGCCGTATTCTGGCTTCCTGTCTCGAACACGAAGTTCTGCCACTGCTGGCTTTCTTTACGGCACCAAGTGCAGGCAGAGAAGGATGCAGCGACGTTGCCCAACACGTTATGGGCATCTCTCCTTCTACAGCGTGGTTCCTTCTTCATGAAGTCATATATTCCACTGCTGCCACGCTCATCACATCGCCTCTAGAGGGTGCGAACGCCACAACCTTGTTGAATGAGTTTGTCGTCTCACTGAACTTTGTGTATGATCAATGGAGAAACACTCACACGCGCATGAGCAGTGCCTCCATCCCCACCACACAAGAGGAGGTTCTGTCAAAGCACCAGGAAAGCCTACGCACGTGGGGTAGCTCCCCCGCTCCCGAAGTGGCTGCCACGACATCACATTTTCTCCATGTGATCGGTCCGTTTAACCCCACGCGCAGTGAAACACTCTCACTGCTTCCATTTCTTCCACCAGAAGAGGAGAATGAGATGACTGTCCGAATTCTCAATGAGCAACTGAGCCGCATCGCCGAAGCTGAGTCTGAAAGGACTGCCGCAACATAGTTGGTCACTAGATTGAGAGGAGGTCGCTGGGTTCCTTCTCGTCGTGGTCCGATGGAGATGCTGTGGTCAACCATACTCTGCTACTCACAATTTGTGAAGACACTAACTCCTATGGAATACCCTCGGCATTGCCTTTTTTGTTATAGTGACGTCAACTCACCCTTGGACTATCAAATGTTTCACCCTCACTTTCTGGCTTTGCTTATTTTGCACTCACAACTCACAGGCACATTTCTACCATCACGTAGCATCTCGGTTACACACAGCTGTGACGGAGGCTATTTGTGCCGGATACATCACGAGCTTTTCAGCTTACTCTTTTCAAGACCTCATACACATTCTCTTCACCCTTTGAAACCCAGCAAAATGTGGGCAAACCGTTTGTGGCGTGCCACTGGCTCAGCGCTGTGCGCACCCACTCAGACGTTGTGGGCAGCCAAGAGAAGATCCATGTCAACAACGAGCAGGAGGCGCATGCAGGTCGCTGCCCGAAGTTTGGAATCGTCCACGAATCAGCTTCTTTCTAGTATCTCACTGGGCTCACTTGAATCGTTTAGCCCTGCTATTGCGAGTACCTGGCTTGCAGCCGCCTCCAACAAGCTTTTGCAGCCCAACCACGTTACCCCGGGCAGCAGGAAGCTTGTGTGGTGGGGCTGCGCTAGCTGCGGTCATCAGTACAACCGTCGCATCGATCTCCACGTAGCCTGTGGTGGGGCGTGCCCGCAGTGCAATGAGCTGCCCAAGCGACCCAATTCCGCATCCATGCGTCGTCGGGCCATCACCAAGGGAGGCGCTCCCGAGACACCGGCCATCGCCCATCGCTGCCGTCCTGACAGCTCTCGCGCACAACTCACTGCTGAGAACGCCAATCGTATCAAGAAGAGCGTCGCGGATGGGGATTACCTCCGTGTGAAGGAGCAGCGGAACTTTCTGCCCATGCTCGCCAAGACCTTTTCCAAGGAGAAGCACAAGATTGGAGCCAAGGAGCGCGTGTACGTCTCTCCCAAGTTAGACGGTATCCGCTGCATCGTTGCTTACGACGCAGGCAGCAAGCGCTGCCTCTTCTTTAGTCGCTCTGGCACCATTTTCGAGTGCTGTGATGCCAAGATTGAGCCGGCACTGCAGCATGCGTTCGAGATGGATCCAAGCCTTGTGCTGGATGGAGAGCTCTACAATGACTCTGAGAATCAAAAGCAGCTTACTGTCTCAACACAGCGCCGCAACAACACGGATGTTAGTAAGATGTTTGAGCGCATGCTTCGGCAACCATTTAGGAGCTCTAGCAACAACACGTCGTCGGATGTCATTCCTTTTGAGCAGCTCACGTCGGCCATCCGCACAACACGTGAGCACCGTACTCCAGAGATCAGCCAGCTCCAGCAGCGGCTCCAATACCACGTCTTTGATGTGCTCTACGCAGAGGTCTTCTCACATTCACCAAGCTACCAGCACCGCCACGCCTTCTTGAGCAAGTTACTAGAAACCCTTCGTCGTCACAACGCACAGCATATCAAGTCATATGATGAGTCCGTGCTCTCCCTCGTCCCATCTGTGCCGTGCACCCTGAAGGACGTGGACGCTGTGCTGCAAACAGCATTAGCTGCTGGCTACGAAGGTGTTATGCTTCGTCGCGATGGAGAGGATGGTGCCTCCACCAGCGGGGGCTACGCGTACGGCCAACGTAGCTCCACCTTGCTTAAGTATAAGGTTATGCGCGATGACGAGTTCATCATTCTCCGTGCCGTTGAAGGAAAGGGCAAATGGCGTGGCCAGCTCGGTGCCTTTGTTTGCCGCGCAAAGAAGGGCTCCAAGACATTCACCGTCACTCCAGCCACCACCGACGAGCAGAAACGCCGCATGTGGAAGAATTGGAAGCTCTACAAAGGCATGGCTCTCACGGTGCAGTTTCAGCAGCTCACCCCAGATGGTATTCCACGGTTTCCAGTGGGGAAATGCGTCCGTGGTGCTGCAGACGGGCATGATTGGCTGTAGCCAATTAATATTTTTTTTCCTGTGTACTTCAATGGATGTTTTTTTTTTTACCACTTCACATTCGGGTGGGGCTCACGTGCTCAGATCAGGCCAATCATAGAACAGTCAGTGATTTATTCAATTCACTTTGACTTGGACACATACAGTTGCTTAACGAGTCTGGCACAGCCCCACCCTTCTTCACCTCCACTCCCCCTCCCCACACACCTCCTTGTACCATGGGACTTCATCCGATCCCGTATTTGCGGCTCCGCACCAAACTATTTACAACTGCAGACTGAGTATGAAGAATGTATGTGGCATTTGCTTATGTTAATAGCAACTCTTCACCCACTCTCTCGTCACTTAACTTGTCCTTTCTCATGTTTTAGAGCCTTCGAAGCCACGGGTGTCTTTTTTCACCTCCTTAGCTCAAACTTTTCTTTGTAGCACACTCGGTTCTTAGCGAGGTAAGGTGGTATACATTCTTGGGGATCTCCCACATAGACTTCTAGTGATGCAGCGACTTAGCCGTGTATGGCGGAGGGCTGCCGTCATGGATCCAACCAAGCTCTTTGGCAGTGGTCGACCTCGTAGTAAGGAGCAGAAGGCGATTTACAACAGTCTGAAGGACTCAACCGTCGAGGCTTCGTTTCCCCACCTTGCTGCTTGCTGGGTGGGCCCATGCTGGGGGAGTGTAATGCAGAACCCATCCAATCTCTCCCCCACGTGCTCCAAAATGGCAGTGTGGCGGTGCTCTGTGTGTATGAAGGAGTTTGAAAAGACCATTGCAACCTTCATTGATGATCGAGGAGTCTGCCCCCTCTGTGGCGAGAGTCAGCCCCAGATAGATACAGATAAGAGTGGTGCTCCAGCAACTTACAACAAGGCCCCTCGCATGATTCATGCAAACTACAAAAGCGTCATTGACACCAACCCAGAGTGGGAGAATCTGAACATTCAGCCCATGCTAGCGCAACGGTGGGAGTTAGTGGCAGATGAGCTTCGTGAGAATGGTGAGACGGGTGGGGAGATGCTCCTGGCTTCTCCAAAGATTGATGGTATTCGCTGCATCATTGGCTACAATAAGGCCCGTAATGAGGTGCAATGCTTCTCTCGTGGCGGCATTGTACTTGAGTGCTGTCATGGCATAGTGCCGCAACTGCTTCATCTCTTCAAGGAGGATCCAGCCCTCATGTTGGATGGTGAACTCTTCGCCCCAGAGTGTAACTTTGAGCAACTTAATGGGCTCGTTAGAAGGCGGTTGAAACACTGTACACCAGATATCTTGACAAAGCAGGCAAAGCTGTTAGAGTACTTTGCTTTTGATGTGATGTACAGCNTAGCAACTACCAGCATGATGAAGCCAAGAAGAAGGTGATTCGATCGCAAGTACAGGAAGCTGCCAAGGTACGCAATTTCAACGGGGAGAAGCCGTCCATTTACCATGTTCCTGCTGCTCAAGTTCACCCGGGTGAGATGGACGATGTGTTGAGCGAGGCATGCTCTCAAGGGTTTGAAGGGGTGATGATCCGTCGTCCAAACTTTCCGTATCAACATGGCCGGCGTAGCTTTGGTCTACTGAAGTACAAGCAGATGCATGACGCGGAGTTCAAGATTGTTGGCTACCTTCCCGGAGAGGGCAAATTCAAGGGAGGACTTGGTGCCTTTGTCTGTGAAACACGCGACGGCCTGCAATTCAGTGCTCCGCCGCGTGTATCCTTGGCGCGTCGACTGGCCATGTGGGACGAGCGTGAATCCTTTCTTGGCATGTTCCTGACAGTGCAGTACCAGGAGCTGTCGCGTCAGGACGTTCCACGCTTCCCTGTTGCCAAATCCGTTCGAGGAGGGATGGATCGTCGTGAGTGGCTCTAACCTCAGGTGGCACCACTTCAACGACTCGTTAGACTCATGCTCTTGTTTTAGATCACTGCTGCAGTTTGATGCATGAGATAGAGTGGTGGGGCGCAGAAGGGTCATCCAAGGTTACGGTTATGGTGAGGCGAACAACCACACGATGGCCAAAAGCGAAAGTATGCCTACTGCCCCCACGTAATAATGTGTCATCCAGTATCACGTCAGAAGCCACGCTCTGGCAACAACGAGCGATTTTTGCATCATTTATTTACTCACCCTCACCTCCTGCTCTTTGCATTGACCAAAGTTAGATTTGTGAGTATTGATGTCGCTGCCTGCATCCTTCATGAGACGTGGAGGATGTGCACTCTCCTCCAGATTGCCCACCCGTCGGTCAGCTCAATCAATTGCGATTGCTGGTGTGGGCACCTCACGCTCCAGCTATGGAGTATGGCGTAGGGCACTACCTGCTCCCATAATCAGTCAGACCCACTGCAGTGCCTGGCACTGTGCGCAGCGATCCAAATCAGCCTGCGTGACGAATGCCGCCAACTTTGATGTGGAGGTGATTCAATCACAGCAGGCGATTTGCCTAATTTATCATATCCCTGGTAGTAGCAACTGCACGTCCTACCTACGTGCCGCTGAGCAACTCGTTGACCAGGTGAATGATATGGTCAATGAGAAGGATGGCGCAGATGTCGAGGGTACGTCTTCCAACAAAATTTCTTGGCTCAAGCTGTGCACCGTCAATGCCGATGAGAACCGCAATCTTGCGAGTGCCTTCTCGGTGGAGCGCGCAAAGCTTCCTGTTACGTACTTCATCATGCAGGGAACCATCATTGACAAGGTGTCAGGCCACATCACCGCCAGCCGTCTCAATGATATCCTGCTTAAGTTTCTGCAGCATTACCAAACTGAGATGAACGTGGACCTTCTGGCAAAGAGTCAGAAGGCAAGTGCAAGTGGAACGGCAGGACCCATTCCACGCGCAACCTCTACCGATCTTGTCAGTGGTGCCTCCACCAAGTTCCTCGTCAAGCGCATCATGGATAACCTGGTGGGCTCCGAACGCATCCGTCTTCCTGAGGAATCTGAGCAACTCGATGGACTGCGCAAGACCATTCAGCAAACGAAGGTGAAGGCCCACGAAGAGCTCCAAACACTCTTTCGTCAGCTTGGGCTTGATACGCGAAAGTTGTCGGAAGAGGATATGCACCGTGGCTACTACGCTTCATCAGAGTTCATCGCCATGGCAACCATTTCAGCCCTCGAGGCCCTTTACCTTGCTCGTGTATATGCCACCATTGGCGATATCAGCCGCTCCAACGTGGAGTGGGCCACAAAGTCTGTTCAGACGCAGTTTGAGGTGCTTCTCGGGGAGCCCACGGTACGTCGCATCATGGCTTTGGTGGAGGCCAACGCAGTTCGTGGTGATTTGCGTGAGTGTGAGGCCCTCGCCAAACAAGACTCACTACGCCTGACGGGAAGTCTCTCAGCGATGGGAGGCGACGGGGCTGGACTTTTCCTGGTGGAAATGAAGGCATGTGCTGAGGCCCAAGCTCAGCATTGTGTGGAGCTGCGTACCATCATTGACGATGTGATTGACACACGCGCCGATGGTGAAGGATTTCCGTCGGAGGTGGTGGAGAACCTCTTTGCCCGGTTGAAGGAAACGATGGAACAGCTGCGATCACTCAAGAAGATGCCAAGCAGTGGTAGCCCATCGGATACTAGCCGGAAACGTCAATCGCTTCTGGAGGCTCGTCGGGAGCACCTTCAGCGCTCCATGCTTGCTCTACTGCAGGTTCATGCCACAGACCCCAAGAGCCAAGCCGCACGATCTCGGCTTTCTTCACTCTTGTATTAACACGTGCGTTTGAGAAGATGTTTCTCACTGTGACAACATGTTCAAGGAGGAAACGTTGAATCTTGATGTGAGCTAGCTAAGCTCCATCTTCATCACCTAATATTCGTATGCTGCGTAGCTCCGGGAATTATCATGTCCTTCGACATGTGCTGGCGTATATGAAGCCAATTCATCTTGCCACCATTCTGTGCTGGCTCGCACCCCCTACCTTTCTCTGGTTGTTGCAGCCCCACCTCTCTCTCTCCCCTCGTCTATCTCTTCCGCACCAGCCAACACATTTTATTTGTCGCTCTCCAAGCGCCTCTACATTAGCCGTCTCTCCAGATCCTTGAGTACGGCGTGATGGCACCCTTCAGCGGCAAGCAGAAGAAGGAACAGCTCAAGGCAAAGCGAGAGAAGAAACGCGAGGCGAATGAGCGGCGGCATCAACGGGAAGCAGAGGATGAGCAGCGTGAGCTCCACAGCACTGCGATGGAGATGGCCCGCAACAACCGCCAGCAGGTGGACGACGCAGGCTCTTCCACTTCATCTCACTCGCACTGTGAAAGTGACGGGTGCGAGCCACACAAGGATGCACGCAAAGCTCGCCCACCGCGACGCGTTGATCCTCAAGCTAGCCTCGAGGAGAAGTCTGAGGAAATGAAGTACGGAGCGGATCGAAAGGGCATCCGTAGTGTGTTTGCGAAGGAATCATCGGCACAGGTGGAGGAACGAAAGCGGTTGACCTACGAGCCACTTCATCACCGCCTGATGATGGCCAAGACTGGCATTGCGTTTGGTCGGTGGTTTGCGATGCCCCATGATGCCGAGTTACTCGTGTCAGAGGATAAGAAGAAGCAACGCACACGCCGCCGCCGCGCTACCTCGTCATCGGAAAGCGATGTGGACGATGCCGAAGCAGAGGAACGCAAGACTGATGCTTCTGAAAAACAAACAGAAGAACCCTCTCTTGTGCGGCCTTCACCTCTTGGCGATGCGGCATCTCATTCATGGATTAGCAGTGCAGGTGGTAGTATGGCATTTCCCATTTCTGTGGAACTTCCATCACGTGGGTGGAAGGTGAATAGTGAGGGAGAAATTGTTGAAACGAGCACTGGATACATGGACAACACCAGAAGGATGAAGGAGGGAGATGAAGACTCTCTTCACCAACGGGATGTGGATCTGGAGGCTCTGGATGCTGCACACTATGAAAGCTATCTTCGCGCTCTCGACAAGGTGCAGCTTCCGGATCACCTTCGTGGGTTGGAACTAAGCAACTACGAGCGAAATCTGGATGTGTGGCGTCAAATGTGGCGTACCGTGGAGATCAGTGATGTGGTGGTGCTGGTTGCAGACGCCCGCTACCCAATTATCCACTTGCCGATTAGTCTTCTCACCTACATCACCCGCACCTGCCACAAACCTTGTGTGGCCGTCTTGAACAAGTCAGACTTGGTCCCTCCCAGTACATTACAGTCGTGGCTTCACTTTCTTACACGTTATCTGCGCCTGGCAGGACTGAATGTGATGGAGTCACCCACCCCAGCCACACCGGATACGTGGCGGGACCATCTACGCACGGGCTGGAATGGACCAACAGGGGCCGCACCGCTCGTATTCGCCACCTTCACCGCTGATCCGCAGCTGAATAAGCCCCTCAACGTTGGGGATGGCGCTGCGTACACGCGACGACCCAAGCTGAAGCGCCGTGCCAAGTTCTACGAGGTGCTTCACGAAGACCTTCGCCAACGAATGGGCAAAGGAGCTGCGTTGGAGGCGGATTCCAGCGGTGAGGAGGATGAAGATGAGAGGTCGGGGACGCACTATGACCGCTGTGAGCGCTTCAAGGGGATGAAGGAAGCTGAGCGCAACTTAAGTGATGCGGAGAATCCTGCGGTGCTCGGGGCTGTGGCGAACGCACTGATCCGCTTACTTCTGCCATGTCGGGCTCTCACAGATATCTTCCGTGAGCAGCATCCTCATGAACCACATCCTGTACATGCAGAAGAGAGTGTGGAGGCACCTCCGATGGTGGCTTCTCATCTTCCCGTGGCTGCTGCGCGCCGCGCCAAGCGCAAGACAACGAAACAGAAACGCACTGCCAAAATGCAATCCACACGAGCAATTGAGGAGGAGTCCAGTGATGAGGGAACGGAGGATGATCGAAGCAGTGATGAGGTGCTGGATGACCGATTCCCTGACGATCTCCGCTACGCCCATCTTGGCTTCATTGGCTATCCAAACGTTGGCAAGTCGTCCTTGCTGAATTGCTTGCGTGGTGCGAAGGTGGTCTCAGTCAGCGCGACGGCAGGCCACACCAAACACCTCCAGACCATCCCCATCCCATCCCAGCACATCACCTTGGTGGACTGCCCCGGCCTCGTCTTTCCTGTGTTTGGCATTCCACGGCCACTTCAGGCGATCGTTGGCTCGCATCAAATCGCACAAACACGCGATCCGCAGTCGAGTGTGGCATACTTGGCCACCCATATTCCTCTGGAGAAGCTCTACGGCCTACAGCGACCAGATGGGGAGAACGAGGGTGATGAGCCGTGGACCCCTTACGACTTGTGCGAGGCCTACGCTCGAAAACGTGGCTACTTTGTGAAGCGTGGCAAAGGAGTCCCAGACGTTCATCGTGCGTCGCTCTCCATCCTACAGGAGGCCTTTGATGGGCAGCTGACCATCTTCTTTGCTCCACCTGAGCTGAACTTGCTGGATTCACAAGTGTTTCAAGCTGCTTTAGCACCGTGGCTGTCACTATCGGTGCAGCAGCAGAAGAATACCAGCAACGACAACGTTTTGGAGGAATCATGAGGCCTCGCAGGGCCAATTCGTTATTGTGCGCACAAGACAAGTCTAGTTCGGTAAGGTATTCTTGTTCATGATGATGGTTCAGGGGTGCGGTGACGATCTATCCTCACATCTTTTTCTCTCATTAATCTTCTTTTTTGCTTGTTGCAACTGAATAGTAGGCCGATCATACGCTGACAACACATCGTATCTTTGGCACCTAATCGCACTCCATCCTCAATCCATCACTCACACACACACACATCAAGAAACCTAATCAGTTCATCTTCATTCGTCATGTCCATTCTGGATCAGTACACCTTCAAGGATGACTACGTCAACCCCCGCGGTATCCCAAAGGTGGACTTCGTGGAGAACATCGCCGAGCTCGTCAAGGCTGGTGGTGAGTCCGCAGACATGATCCTCAAGCGCTTCAGCGAGCAGTATAGCAAGTACAAGTTGGCCGAGCACCGACTCATTCGCAGCACGGCCAACCTGGAGGCCAAGATTCCTGACATCAAGAAGACTCTGAAGACCATCCGCTTCCTCAAGGAGCAGCTTGGCACCTCTGCTGAGGGCTTCACGACTAACTACGGTCTCACTGAGAGCGTCTTCTGCCAAGCAAAGGTCGCCCCTCAGGAGACCGTGCATCTTTGGTTAGGAGCCAACGTCATGGTGGAGTACACCTTCGACGAGGCCATCGCTCTGCTTGAGCGCAACAAGGCCAGCGCAACGGAGAACCTGAAGAAGACACAGGAGGATCTTGCGTGGCTCCAGGAGCAGCAGACCATCTTAGAGGTGAACACCTCCCGCGTTTACAACTACGACGTCGTGGAGCGCCGCAAGCGCGAGCAGGCGGAGAAGAAGTGAGAAGCTTCTTGATGATGGAGGTTCTGTGGAGCACACGGCATCATGCTTCCGTCGTCATCAGATGCTAAGCACACATAATTGGGTAAAATGAAGTTTGTTCGAAAACTGGAGTTTTGGCAGCGACCAACTTGTTGCCGGTCGTTAATGACCGGTGGTCTAGATGGTGATTTGCTATTATGACTGCAGCAAATGTGTTCTTATTGGTGGTGGTGCTGGGCATCTTCATCAGCCAGTGTGCTTCATCCTGTAGCTGAATGGATCACTATGAGAGTCCTGGCATACACGCTCTTTGTTTCTCTCTCTTATTTTTTTGCTGATGAACTTACGTACTTAGCACAAATTCTCTACTCCCAACGATGCTCCAACGCAGAGCGTTGGGGAATCGCACATCTTGGTCCTGGCGCCCCGCAAATACCCCATCATTTCTACGAGTGGCACAGAGAGAGGTCAGAACCTCTCTCTGCAAGTCTTATGAGCATTGCCGTGTCTCTCCACTTGTGGTGACTCACCTTTGTTCGCATCTTCACATGGCGGCACGATGCTGCAGCACCGTCAACCAGGCCGCTTCTGCTTCTCCTCAGATCATTGAGCTTCAACGACTTCTGAAGTCCTGCGGCTCACACAAGTCAGTCAGTGATAATCCAATTGATCAGGAGGAACCGTGGAAATCCGCACTTCGCGTGGCCTTCAACGGTGCAGTGCCTGAGCTCCCACTACCCCTGCCATCCCAACAACAACCGGAGGTGATGCGGTGGGCGTTGGTCGTAGCTCTCAAAGCAAATGCTCCAGACGATGTGTGCTCCGCCTTGTATGCCGCCATTCGAACAACCGACTCATGTGCTTCATCTATCCGGGCGAAGCCCTTCGAGAGCGGAATCCAACATGCCATGGCGCGGCATTGGCTTCGTCGGTGCTATGCTGTCGCTCCATCACTTGGTGGAAGTGGGCCTGACTCACACAATGGCTGGCCGGAGGCCATCCTCTTTGTGCTCTCAGCGTTGAGGATGCTTCTTGTGGATGCAGATGCCTCTGCACCTCGGAAACCATCCAGTGTGTTGCTCTTGATGGAATCGCTGCAGTTATTCACCGCACTTCCGCACTTTCACTTATCCCCGAATAGCAAAGATGATGCCCGAGCATCTGATGAGGATGCGCTGCTGCAGTGGCTTCGGGCGCCTGGCCGCGCTGATCTACTTTTGCAGCGTTGCTTGCAGGAACTCTTGAGCACCGCATCCATTTCGTGGCGTCTTCAGCAGGAGGCTGTTTTGATCTTCCTTTCCGGTTCCATCTTGACGGCACGTTGCCCTGCCCACATGACGATGCCACCCACACTCCTCGCTCGGTGTGTGACAATCCGGGGGCTCACCACGACAGCCCGTGAACACGGAGATGATGAAGATGGTGGTCTGGGAGGTGGAGAAGGCGGCGTACAGCGGCTACAGCGGCAGGTCCACGAGTGGTCGCTGCTCACCGCTTCAGCAACTGGTGACGCTGCGCACAGTGAGTCATGGAGCGTGCCTCTCATTCAGGCGCTCATCTCCCCACTCTCAGGCAGCCAGAGCCGCGAGGATGCTGTACAGATGTGCTGCGGGAGTGCATTGGCCTGGTCGGTCCGCAGCGTGCTCCAGCTGCTCGCTGGCATCCGAGATGAGAATCACGTTTTGGATCGCCGTCAGTGGGACATTGCCAGTGATGTGGTTGTGGAGTGGCTACACAAGGTCTTGCTGCAGCTGGCGAGTATAGCCTCTGTGGCCGGAGTACGTGAACATCAACGACTCGCAGTGGAGGAAGAGGTGTGGCGGTGTGTTCTGGAGTCTGTGCAACATGGCTACTTCGCCCCCATTGGTACGTCGGATGCCAGGAAACGTGCTTCGCGGGATGTCCTCCGAGAGGTTGTGCTTCCCCTCTTCGGGCAGCAGTATTGGCGTGGTGCTGCGGTGAATGTGTTCGTGGAGGTGATGGGAGCCTGGGGAAAATCCAAGGTTCTCCGCGATGTGTTCCAGACGATACGTCGTCAGGAGGCAACGCAGGGGAGGCAGGTTCTTGAAGCGCTTCGTGGAGCCAAGGAGGGTGAGGGTGAGGATGCGAGGGTGGAGCTCCCAGCCTATCATCCCACACTATCCCTTCAGAGTTGTGCGCTTATCTTCGACCACTGTGTCGGGGAGCACTTGGAAGATGGAGAGAATCCCCACATGGGAGGAGAGGTGGTGCGGTACGCACTTGTGGTCCTGCGACTGCTGGAGTCAGCAGAGCCCTCAGCATCACTTTTGGATGGGAGAACTCTGGAGCAGTGGCTGCACTGGGTCCACACTGAAGCGCTCCCTGAGGTGAACGCAGCGCGGGAGCGGAACGGCATGGATGAATAATCGTCATGCGTCATTGTGGTTGGCCCCAACGCGTACTTCTTCGTCAACGCATTCATTTCAAACGGTACTTGCCCGCAGCTTGACGCCGCTCTCGTGTACAGATGTCTTCTCTTTGCCTATCCATCTACTCTTCTTCTTGTAGCTCTACACCGCAGTCGTGTATCAGAGCCCACGCCAATAGATCAGGAGAACGGTTGAAGGAGAAGTCAGTCCACGCATACCGTCTCCACGGACTTCCAGTTGTTCCACTCTTATTTATCATATCGCTTAACCAAGACCTGTACCACACATTGTAGAAGAAACAACAACCACAACAACTCCCTCTTAACCATACATCGTACCCATGGGTTCAGGTGGCAGTGTACCCAGTGCAACGGCCAGTGGCCCTCCACGTGGGGAGGCATCTGCCTCTAACGTTTCCCGCCCTCGCGTCCGCGTGATTATGCGCCACTTGCGTCCTGGAGAGACCATCGCACGTGGTGTGGGTGAGGTTGCCGGGGCCGACGCACCCCCCGTTGGCGCAGAGCACCCCTCCACGGAGGCCCTCACCAGCGAGGAGCATGGGTGGTTCGTGGAGGACCTTGAACATTTTGGCCAGTGGGAGGCCTACAATGAAGAGTCCACGCAACGGTTGGAGCAGGCCTTCCTCAGTCAAGCAGAACAGTGCACTGTTGTGATGAAGAAGCGGACCCACGTAGTCTCCTTCGCCACGATGCAGCAGCTGCCAAGCGCCTCATCCACGGCGGCGGGTGCCAAGGCTCTGCCAACACGTCCACGAGCGGTGCGACGGGCGCCGGTGGAGGTGACGGCGGACCCAGTGACGGGGGTGCCCACACGGCGGATGAAGTCCAGCGGTGTGGTCGATCCCTTTGACCAGGAGGATGATCCAAGCACCGTGGAAGCTCTGGCGGAGGGCGCCGAAGGAGAATCTCGGGTGGGGGAGACCATCATTTCAGAGGTTCCCGCACTCCATTGTTCCCTGATTGTTGGCTCACAGCCACTCTACTGTATGGATCTCGCCCCGCAATGTGTGAGTACTCCAAATGGCGCCGTTTCCATGGTGGTGGGCAGCAAAGAAGGCACCTTGCTGGAGCTCAGCATCGATGGTCTCTCCAGTGCCATATCCGCGAGCTACGCTAGTAAGTCTCCGCAGAACTCCACATTATCCGTGCTGACGGCAGTGTATAGCGCGAGTGGGCAGTACATCGTCTCTGGTGGGGATGATCGCATCGCACGCCTCTACCGCTGCGGCAAGAGCGAGCCACTGCAGCTGCTGAAGGGGCATCAACACAAGGTCTATGGCGCGGCGGTGATGCTTGGAGATCGCAAGGTGGTCACTGGCTCCATGGATGCAACGGTCTGCACCTGGGATGTGGAGACGGGCAACTGCGAGATCTCCGAGCACTGCCACAACTCGCACGTCTTTGCGGTGAAGTTGTCCTCTTTGTCTCCCTTTCTTGGCTTGAGTGCGGGAGATGATATGTTGCTCTGCCTTCACGACTTCCGCCGGCCCATGTCCGTGGTGCAACGTTTCCGTGGCCATCGCAAGACGATCTGGGATTGCGATATCCGTGGCGATGATGGAGCATTTGTGAGTTGCGGAATGGATCAGACCGTGCGGGTGTGGGATCCGAGAATATCAGAGAAGGAGATGATCTGCATGCAACAGCACTACCGCCCTGTACATTGTGCCCGTTTCACTCCAAAAGGCACTGGCGTCTTATCCAGTGCCAAGGATGGCTATGCTTATTTGAGCAACGCAGAAACCGGGGAAACCGTTTGGAGGACGAAGGTTCATGGTGCAACGGCATACCGGGCGTTGTACTCTGCAAAGGCCAAGACGCTTCTCACCTGCAGTTCAGATAGCTCCATAAATGCTTGGAAGTGGGATACAAAGGAAAACTGGTAGAGTGAATTATAGACGTTCTTCGTGAGCACAGCGGAGCTGACGCAAGAGCATGTGTGTTGCGCACTCAGTCAATGTACCACGAGTGCTATCGACCGAGCGGAAAGAAATTCGTGCGTCCAAATGCGCGAACACACTCAAGCGCGTTGTTCCAGTGTGCCTTCATTGTCATGGGTTGTTCTCGTCTATCTCTGATTGGTGCCATGGCACCCCCGACATTCTGATACCTCCCTCTCATGAATATTATCTCTAATGGATGGGATATTTACACCGTATCTTCTGCTGCTGCGTATCGAAGGCCGTACGGGCAATATCGCTCTCGCCTGGAGTCATAATCACAGTGGAATTCGCGTTTTACCAAACCCCATCGAGACCCACATTGCCAGAGATGCGCTGAGGATGAGTACACGGGGTCACCTTCGCGCGGTGGAAGATTGCGACTATCCGAGCGAGTTGCAACTGATTAGCCATGCCAGTCTGATTGCTTGCACATGTTGCTGGAGCTCTGATGTTTACCTTCGTTTCCTTCCCTTCACTCAAATCTCTGCAACTTACCGTAGTTGTGTAGGCAGCAGTACAGCCCCAATCACACCCCCGAAGAGGTTGTTGCTGACCCTTCTTCCTACTTCACTAGTTCATGGAATCTGTACCAGAGTCAGGAGCGAGCTCCACGTTTCGTACCGCGTTGGGTCTTGGAGCAGTGTTCTTTGTGGAGTACCTCCAAAGCCCCCGATTTTATCGAGATGTGTGGTCTTCTTTTCTCAATATCCCCGTGATTGTGACGGCCTTGAGCGGTGGCTCCGACCGTTCCGTCGCACTGTCAGCGGCCCTCACCATGGCGAGCGAACGCGTCGCAACCAAGTTAGTTGAGTGTACCATCTCAGCTGGGTGTATCTTGAGCTCCTCACGCTTCTTGCATGATGCGGTGTCTCTCCATGTGATGTTCCCCGTGGTTCAGGAGTACCGCTTTGGTCGCTGGTGGGGCTCACGCTGGTGCCGTGCCCTCGGACGCCTTGTTGTGCCACGGTTCCTGCACTCGTGGGTGAATGTGGTCCTGGAGTGTCCCTTGGACGATGGCATGGCCTTTCACCTCATGCGGGATAGCGCTGGTGTGGAAGGGCCCTCTCACAACTTTGATGCCCTCTTCGAGCCTACCGAGGCGGATATCGCTGCCCACGATGAGTACCTACGCTTCGTCAGCAACCCACCCATTCCGTCCCATCACAGTGCCGCAGAGAGCGTCTGGGAAGGCATGCCCCCTCTCTGCCAGTTGGCGCTACAGCACTATCAATCTCTCTCCGCCAGTCACCCCACATATACCATTATCGCAACGAGCTTCATTCCCGAGGCAACCATCTTCCTCATGGACCAACTCGCCTGGTCATCCATCTACCGCGGCCGACCACAGCGAACCTCGCGCTGGCGGGTGGTGAAGCCCTACCTCGCCGCCACGACCTCTCGTTTTGTGCAGTGGTCCCTCTCTCTCTTCTTTCGACGAGTGGGAAGCAGCATTGGCCGGGCCGTCTCGAGCGACCCGACCGGCGGCGGCGTCTTTTGGGGCGAGCTCATCGCCCTCACCCTCTCCATCCCGGTTGTTGTGGGGGCGGCGGATCTTGCACAAAACTGGGTGATGGGCAAGCTGGAGCAATCACACCCACGCACGGTGGAGGATGAGTACGAAGATGAGCGAGAGGAGGAGAGCGAGCGAACGATGCCACGGGCGGAGGAGGCCGCCTCCATCGAGGCAGCAGCTGGCCGCGTGAACTACTACGAGGTGTTGAGGGTCCCATCCAACGCCCCTGCGGCAGATATTAAGAAGTCCTACCGGTCACTCGCCCTACTCCACCACCCCGACCGCGCTGGCGGTGATCCCGCCATTGAGGCATCTTCCAAGACACAAATGGCGTTGATCAATGATGCCTATGACACTCTCATTAATAAGGAGAAGCGACAGGTCTATGATGCCCAACGCTCCATGAACGATGCACCGGACTACCTCAAGCGGCTGGAGCAGTGCTCGCCAGCACAACTAATCGCCCTAAGCACACTTGCGACTGTTTCGGCCGTCACTTTTGCCGGGAGTCTGGGCTACATGGAGCTACACTCGTCGTTCTTACGCTGCAGTCTTCCCGGACGCGGTGCTCTCCGCAGTGCGGGCTAATATCAAGATCGATGCCTCCCTCTTCACTCCTCAAGCGGGCCCAACACTCTCCGTCCGCCTCAACCTCCGCACCTCACGCGCTTCGTGGCGCAAAATGCTTTGCTGGTCCCTGATGCTGCTGAGGTGGAGCAAGAGAGGAAGAGCTATATGTGATGGCTATTGCAGGGGAGTTCACATATGTTTAGCGGAAGGTGGGCGTAGATGATTCGTGTGGCGCTGTCACCATGTGCTAAATGCGTCATGAACTGCACCACGCAATCACATTCGAAATGTGGTGCACACACGTTTTGGACAGTGCACTCTTCAACCACATCTATCTATCTTTCTTCCCCCCCCCTCACCCTACCCTCTCTCTACCCACACGTTCTCACAAGGTCTTTCCCACCCTTTATACTCTAACCTCATTCCATCCGCCCTCCCGCCACAATTCACCATGAGCGACGTTGACTCCAACTCCCCCCGTGATGCCCAGATCACCACCCCTCCCCCAGAGGTCCATGAGGAGTACGAACATGAACACGAGCATGAGCATGAGCATGAGCACCGGAACCACCACGTTGACGTGGTCGCTGAGAACGATGTCTCTGTGGCCGAGACCTCCGTCGCCGATCCATCTGCTGCCGAAACCTCTACCGCCAGCCCTACCGGCAGCCCCACGACCACCCGCACCGCGCGCGTTCCCAAGGACCTCTACGTCCCCCCTCGCCTTGTGTGGGAGAGCATCCGTGATCTCAAGACCACTCGTAAGCCCGCTGATCAGTGCCTTGATCAGCTGCTGGAGCTGGTGCACGTCTTCACCTTCAACCACCACACCCACTACGTCCATGATGGCGATGAGGATCCTCTCGTCTACGCCTTCCACATTGTCTCCAAGAACAATGAGCACCCAGAGGCCAACGTGTGTGTGCTCGAAGGGAACTCCGTGAAGCAGCTCCGTGTTGCCAGCAACCAGGACTGGGCCGCCCGTCTCGAGGATCTCGTCGTGACGGAGGTCATGTGGGGACCCAGGGACAATGTGATTGAGGAGGAGCTCGAGCACGACAAGAAGGAAAAGCTCGTCAGCCTTACCTTCAGCCCCCGCAACGCCCGAGAGCTCAAGTGGACCATGTCTGTAGATGCATCCGCCTGCACCGATGAGGGTGTGCAGATCTCCGATGCCCACCTCTACGCTGTCATGATGGCCCCCGATGTGGCTGCCGTGCGCTCCATCAGCGACAAGCTCGCCGCCTGCAACATCACCACCGTCGCTGAGGTCACGAAGCACGAGGATGGCAGCAAGTTGGGATTCACCGTTGACTGTGCAGTTCGCAGCCACAACGTCCAGAGCTCCCCCAACATGTACGGCAAGGTGAAGCGCCTCTTCACAGTGGAGCGTGAGGCCTACATGCAGGCCTTCCGCAAGGCTGATTTGGTCTACAACAAGCACGTGCGCGATGCCGAGTCCAAGCACGCCCAGGCATTGCTCAAGTCTGGCCCCAAGGCCCGCTACGGAGAAGGAAACTACCTCCTCCAGCGTGCCCTCTACGAGCGCCGCAACCGCGCCATGACCCACTTCAACGAATCTATGCTTCGCGCGCGTGACCACTGCGTTCAGCCCAACTACGAGGAATGACTTCACATTCACTCGCTGCGCACGAGCACATTGCGATGAAGTAGCTTATGACGGAGGTCGTCATGGAAGCAACTGGGGCTGGTGATGCGCTGTCTCCCAATGATGACGCTCACCATGCCACACCGCCGGCCATGACAGTTCCTCCGCTACCCTGGAAAACACATTATTTGTTATACTCATCTGCCTTTTTTTCTTCTTCCCCCACCCCTCTGTTTCAGCCCCGCGTGGCTGATTCTGTTTCGTGTTAACGCGCTTCTGTTGCTGGGTGGGTGAGAGTTCCCGACCCCTACGTTTCTGTTTTCCCCTGGCCGCGTGTACTGTGTATGAACGATGGGCCTACGGTGGATGATGGGAGAGGGAGTGACGTACTCTCTCTCTCTCTCTTCTTGATTGTCTCACTCGGTCCTATACTGCCGTTCACACACATCTCGTGGTCATACGGTTCACACAGTATATCCTTGAGTTACCCACGGAAGTGGTTCCTTTCCACTCTCCGTCGTCAACCTCTGATCTCTCTCTCCCTCTCCCCTCTCACCGTCCATCATCCGTCTTGGGGATTGCAGCACCAATGCTGTTTCCGCAGGACGAGTTGTCGTGTCAGGGAATGAGGTGAGGAGTCTCAGGGTAAGGCAACCGCAGCAACCACGACAACAACCCCCCAAACAAGTAACCACACAACAGCGAAGACCCGATGAGGTTCTGCTGCACCCCACAGCTGATGAGGCAGCAGCTTCTAGCGATGGAGGTGAAAATCTTCGTCAGCGAGGGTGTTAGCAGTCTCCCCATCGCGCTCTGCACCGTAGAGCATATAACAGCCTTTCCAAACTTGAGTGTTGAGCGACATCTCAGGCAAGGAGGCTGGTAGGCGAAGACGCGGACGGGGAGCCAATCCATGGATGCCGCATGTACGACCCGCTTTATGACCTGTTTCATTGCATCAGGTTTAGCGCTCCACGCCATGTGGCTCTCACGTTCACGTTTCTCCCGCCTACTTGTAGAGTGGTGGTGCTTGTGCACCATCGCCAAACTCTTTTTTTTCCGATCTTCCCTTTTTTTGTGAGCTTGCTGGCTATGGTTGTCCTCCATGGCCTGAGTGCGCATGCAGTGAGTAGTATTCTGCTTCCCATGTTTCCAGCCTCCTCTATGTATCCTGATCTCTCAAGGATTATCCTTCCCCTTCCCATTACTACTGGTGCTGGTGGGGTTTTCAGAAATTTAGTGGAAGGTCTGAAAATGATGGGAGATGGAAGCGCACTTCGGCACAGAGAACACAGCTGTACGATGAGTCTTCTGAGTCACTTTATTTCTTTTTCTTTTGATCTTGATGATGGTTCGTTGTTTCGCCGGCAAAAAAAAACCTATACTCTTCCCCTTAGATGTCCCTCACTCAGCACGTGTGGTGCGACGAAACACTCCTATATGCGCTATTCTATTATATGCCCTTCTCTCCTGATGCTTCACTTCCGCTAAGTTCGATCTCTCCATCTCACCTTGATTGGAGAGATTGCCTTCTCAGTATTTCATTGCATTGGCATATTAGGAACATCAGCCTGGAGAACGGGGATGGTGAGTGAGCTCTTCACAACACTCTAAAGATTTTGCCTACGCCAAGATCTTTTTCTTCCAACCTTCCTCCGGTACATATATAACCCCAACTGTGGTGGAAGAATGGAGGTGGGCTTAGGGCCTGCCCTCACGCCACCCCCACTTCGTCAGCCCATCACCCTCGCCCAGGTTACCCAATTCGCCGCCACGACCCCTGCCACGCTGCAGCTCGCCGATGGCTCTCTATACTATGGCCAGTTGCACCCACAGAGCTCACTTCCTCATGGACTTGGAGTTATCCTCTTCAAGCACATTTCGCTGATGAAATCTACCGGTGCGCCAACTGGTGATGCCGCGACCGCAGCCCTCAACGCTGCTCAGCCCCACACCAGTGCTGCTACCCTTCTCAATGCCACACTGAGTACCAGCAAAAGCTTCGCCGCAGGTGATCGCTACGGTGGGTTCTGGAAGGACGGCCGCTTCCAAGGTGAAGGGGTACTCCTCACCTCCACCTTTTCCTATCATGGAGGGTGGGAGGCTGGCTACTCCCGCGGAAGTTGCCGCATGTCGTTTTCAAAGGGCTATATTGATGCCGTCACTCCACCTGCGGTGCCTTCGCCCATCTCACGCAACGATTTGGAGGATTCAACAAGCTCGGAAAGTGGTGCCCGTGGGGTGGGGTCGCTACTGCTACGTGGGTTGTCGTATCTCTCTCCCTTTGATGAAGGGCAACCGCGTCCCAAGTCCTACGAAGGGATGGTGGAGGCCAACTACTGTCGTGAAGGGCTGGGCACCATGAGCTACCACAATGGTGATGTCTATGAAGGAAACTGGCACCTCAATGCCAGGCAGGGACATGGAAAGCTCCAAACCAGCGATGGAGAGGTCTACGAAGGTGCATGGGTGTGTGGGCAGCGCCATGGCTATGGAAAGGTGCTGTTCCCCGATGGCTCCCACTTCAAGGGAATGTTCCACCACAACAGTTACGAGGGTGAGGGTGTGATGCGTTTTTGCAATGGGGACTCATTCTTTGGTCAGTTTCATCATAGCCGCATTGATGGCCAAGGGACAATGCGCTACAGCAATGGCGACATCTACGACGGAAGCTGGAAAGGCGGGCTGCGTCACGGGCCAGGCAAATACACCCTTCACAGAACCGGTGCGACGATGGAAGGTAGCTTTGTCCATGGACTGATTCATGGAGAGGGTACGCTGGAGCTTCCTGGGATTAGTACCTTTGTGGGTAACTTCATGCGTGGGGAGCGCAACTTTGGAACGATGGTGTGGCATGACTTGCGTGATCCTGTTCTGCGCCAGCGTCGCTGCTACCAAGGTGAATGGGCAGGAGAGGAGATGAACGGCAAGGGACTCATGTGGTACCGAAATGGGGACTTTTACTTTGGTGAGTTTGTCAAGGGAAAACGCCATGGCGAAGGGAACATCCGCTATGCGGATGGAAGTGAATTCAGCGGCTACTTTTACGGTGATCATCGTCATGGCACGGGAATAGAGCAGAAACCAGATGGCTCCATTCGATCTGGACGGTGGTATGCCGGCCACTTCGTAGAAGGCTACGAAGGGGAATGGGATGGGAATGCCCTTAACGGTGTTGGCCGGCTTAAATTGCCGTTACACCTCTTTTTTGGAGATGGAAACACCAGAACGAGCGGGGCATCCCCATCCTTTGATCCCGCCAATGTTAGTGAGCCCGCACGGGACAGTGGTGGTAGCATGGAGTCACTCAGTGCTGCCGCTAACTCGGGCGATGAAGCATCCTTCGTCGAGTACTTCGGACTGTTCCGCGATGGTCTTCGAGACGGAGCTGGCATGCTAAAAATTCCAGCCTTGGGTGGTACTACTCCCCCCGTACGCAGCGGGCGCTCACCACCCCTACTACGACGTCACATTATCCGTGGGCGGTGGGACAAGGACGTACTCGAGTGCGACCGTGGGGTGTGGGCCTTTCCATCTGGTGAGGTCTACGTTGGTGGCTTTCAACAAGGACTTCGCCACGGTGCACTGGCACGCATGTGGCTTCCAGATGGCTCCGTTTTTGTGGGGGAATGGAAACACAACGCACCCTGTGGTAGTGGAACTTTCTTCGCCAAGAGTCTGCGGGAGCCAATTCACCGTCGAATCGCCCCGAGTACATCAATGCAGCGTGAGCCATCTGCGCTACCCGAAACCCCCGACGCAGCAAAGGCGGGGAATGGTGTGATGGACTACATTTGGAGTATCTTCTCCCGGGCAACAGAGGAAACTGACGCAACGAAGAATACGGAAGTTCAGGGTACCAGTGGCAGCCGACATCGAGTGCTCATTGGCTATCGTGACGCCTACCAGCTGGCTGCGCAGTGGCAATGGTGTGGCATGAGCACCGCGAGCTACACCTCCTTGGTCCTGCCACAGGTACAGCACCAAGGGCCCGTGGTGAGTGCCCACGCCGTCACCATCGTTGGCGATGCCGTTCATGGCTCGCCAGAGCGGCCACCAGCCAAACCTCTCCCTGCAGGAGCCATTGAACCCTCCAAGGCAGCATCCATTCGTCCACCGACATCTTATGCTGTTGGACGGTGCAGTGGTACGGGTATACTTCGCTATGCATCGGGTGTTGAAATTTTCGGTCGGTGGGCCGACAACGCCCCGTCCTTGGTCGTCCCACACCGTCCAGGGTCCTACTGGGACCGCTACCTGCACACGCTACGACAACCTCCCACACTTCTTCCGCCTGAACAACCCATCCCACGGGATCAATCACCCTTTGCGCAACGACTGGCCGCGGCAGCTCTGCTCGACGAGTGGCCGCCACTTGGCCCTGACACCGTGGCTCCTGCGAGCACCTCTATGGAAGACGTTCCACTGTCAGATGTCCTCACCTGCACCGTCTGCCACAAGGCCTTCACCTTCTTTCGTCGTCCCACCCACTGCACGCTCTGCACACGTTCTGCTTGCGCTGCCTGCCTGGGTACGATTGGGGACATGCAGCGGCCCGACGCCACGGCGGCATTGATGCGAGGCGAGGCACTCCTGCAGCGACTGAACAAGGGTGGAGATGTTCGATGCGGTTCCACGGACTTCAGTGTGGACCCACTCACGGCAAAGGCGAGTACAGCCAACCTGTTGCTCTGCGCTGATTGTGTTCGTGTGCTGCTCATGCGGGTGACGTTTCAAACCATGTGGATTCCCCTCGACCTCTTTTCCTCCGTCGTGATGGATGACATGGGAAGTCCCCCTAAGCGTCCCGCCAGTACTGGCGATAAAGCTGAGGAAGCCAATTTTCTCGCAGAGTCTCCACGACGTCTTGGTCAGGAGAGCGAGCTGTCACTTGGTGGTGCACATCCGACTACACAACTTGATGCCAACCTATCTGCTCCTGCAGATGTGACCGATGGAATTGAATCCTCCTCCTCCTCTGCTGGCACGAGTGTTGTGACCCCTTTGAAGGCGAGCAATGGCACTTGCATGCCGGAGGGTCTCTCTCCAGCCCCAACGAAGCCCGAACAACTTGGCTCGGTGCAATCACAGCGGTCTCTGACAGTGGAGACGGAACCATCTGACGCTCTTCCCGCGCAGCTTCCCCTTCGCGGACGTAGTGTGGTGTACCACGGCTACACGGCCAACGGATATCCTCACCTCTGGGGGCAGCTGTGGTATGGAAGCTCCAGCTACTACGAGGGTGGCTTTGTGTCTGGGAAGCGCAGTGGGTTTGGTGTTCAGTATCTACACAATGGAGAGAAGTATGAGGGAACGTTTCGCTCAGATCACTGGCATGGAGAAGGCCGCTACTACGCAGAGGATGGCTCAGTGCTGCATGGCGACTTTGAGCGTGGACAGCTCTGTCGGGTGCACTATCATGGCGAGATTGACGCCGCCACACGACGACCCCATGGAAGGGGTGTGTCCTACCACTATGGACCCACTGGCCGTGTGGCGGTCTACAATGGAGAGTGGCGGCATGGTCAACGACATGGCACTGGAATGCTTGATTTTCCTCACGGAACAGTGTACAGTGGTACCTTCCAGAATGGAGAAATGGAAGGCATTGGTAAGTTGGTTAGTCCGACGAGTGCCTACTACGGAGGCTTCCAACGGGGACAGAAGCACGGGTCTGGGGTGGAGTACTTCTTCGATAGCGCCGTTCAAGGAAACTGGGAATGCGGGCTGGCTGAAGGTTTGTGCCGTGTCTATGACACCAACACCGATGAGGTGTATGAAGCGACCTACTGCAATGGCAATGAACGCGATGACTGCTTCATGAAGCCAGTCATGGTGTCCGATGCTGATAGCGTGGCCTGTGCACAGTGTGGTACGTCCTTCTCCCTCTTTGTTCGTCGTCACCACTGCCGTTTGTGTGGAGAAGTCGTCTGTGACTCCTGTTCACGCAGCCGTGCGGTTCTTCCCAACCACTTCACCCGCACCGATGAGGGTGGTCGCTTCACATCGAGCCCACCCTCTACTCCCCATGCCTCCGTAGCCGCCCCACCTGCTCCACCGGAGAGGGTGTGCGACGACTGCTTTCAAAGGCTGGAACAACGCCGCTCATTGGCGATTCGTCACTACGCCGATGGATCGGTCTATGCGGGGCTGTGGAGTGGCGGTCAGTGGGTTTCACGTGGAGTGTACTGCCGCAAAGATGGGCTCTTCATTCTCATGGATTCCAAGGGACGTCCGTTGGTAGGTACAAAGGCACAGACAAGTGAGGGGAAGGATGCTGCATCGGACGGCTCCAAGAAGACATCATCCTTCTCTCGCGCCAGAAGCGACCTGGTCGATGCAGCCCCACCACGTAAGGAGCTCGACCGACTGACGCTCAGCTCAAGCCGTTCTGACATGGATGCTTTTGTTCTGTGGTGGTCCTCCATGCTGTCAAGCTGCCAGCTGAGTGTTCTGCTGGATGTACCGCTGCTCGTGAACTACCATAGACTGCGTGGTGATGTGATTCGTGGAGCCGATCACTGCATCGCCGCAAGCTCCTCGGCGCACTCTCTTCTTCAGCAAGCCGTGGAGGAGTCCGTCGGCCGCTTCCCCTACCCCGCCCCGCCAACCACAGAGCCACTCCGGCTGTTTGTGACGATCGACCCCGCCCGCCGCAGCGAAGAACGCGGCTCCAATGGACCCGCCGCCACAGCCTCGGACGACGATGTGCAGGCCGCCCGTCTTCGCGCTGCACGCTACGCACCAGCTGTCATACCTCCTAAGCCGCCACCGCGTGCAGACGTGCACAACCAACTTTGCCCAGAGCTCATCGACTTCGACTTCACTGAAGCCGAGCTCC
Organism: Jaenimonas drosophilae; assembly: GCA_030849065.1. Classification (NCBI taxonomy): domain Eukaryota; phylum Euglenozoa; class Kinetoplastea; order Trypanosomatida; family Trypanosomatidae; genus Jaenimonas; species Jaenimonas drosophilae. The sequence continues at coordinate 26,469 of JASAON010001569.1, forward strand.
TCACTGCCGTCAAGAATGACCGCATCGAGCGCTTTCTTGCCTTTCCCCCTCCGTCACAGGTGGACAACCAACCGACCACGCACGAGGACCCCACGCGGATGATTCTCCTCACCTGCTACGACAAGAAGCCGCTGCTTCCCCCCACCCCTCCCATACCGTCCGGAGGTCCTCTGGCGTCCGTCTCCCCTGCTCCGACCCCTGCTTCAAACGACGGCAGCAGCAGCCACTTGGTCCGCTGGTCAGACTGGTCTCTCCGGCCCGTGCCCCGCTTCCGTCCATCTGCGGGAGCTGCCAGTCCAGGCGCATCGAGCGAAGCGGCCTTGTTCTTCAGCTGCCCATTCTGGCGGCCAGGCGCCCTCCCGGTTCTGGAGCTCCTAGAGCAGGGAAAGATGAAGAAGGCTCAGCAGTTGCTTCAGCACATGGAGCGGCACGAGTCGTCGAGCGAAGACGGAAGTCGTAGTGACCTCAGTCCCAACGCAAGCTGGGCAGGCGGAAGCACCTCGGAGGCCGGCGCATCGTCATCCTGGGGGGACTGGATGGCCCCATTTTTTAGCGGTGCGGTGGCCGATGGCGAGGCATCTCGCCGCGTCATGAAGAAGTCGGGTCTCTCGTTGCGTTCTGGCACAGCATCTTCTGGGTGGCTACCCGCCCCCCTCCTCGGGCCATTTCGGTTTGATGTGGAGCTGATGGATCGCTCCAATGGAAGCTCCGCAGGAGCAGCGGAAATACAGCCGCGTCAGCGCACCGTCGTTGTGCGCCAGACCCTTGTGAGAGCTTGAGCGTACAGCGTCATCTGATCGGATGAAGCACACATGTGCCGTGTTGACCTTAACTTTGGTGAGTTTCTTTGTGATTGCGATTTGCAAATGGAACTCCGTCTGTTCCAAAGAGGATGAGGGGACGTGCTCCCCTCATCCTACCCACGTTGGATGTACTGTGTGAACAGCCATCACAATGCCTTCTCTCTTCTCTCTTCTCTCTTCTCTCTTCTCTCTTCTCTCTTCTCCACACACTCCACATTCACAACAGGCATTTAGGATCGTACCCGCAAGGTCTCCTGAACGCCTAACTAGGAAGGTGGGGCTTCTTGAAGACACGCCCGCTTCACCTCAATCACCTATCCGTCGGTGACTGATTTCGTTAGACATATTTGAGTACCAATACCCATCCCTCCACCCATCTATCCAGACTTCGTGTCTGTTTTTTCCTGTTTTTCTTCCTGCCATCAGAACTTTTCTCTTTTCTTGCTGTCTTTGATTGTTTTGGTGTTGTCGTGCGTCAGGGCAATATCCCCCCCACCCCCCCTTTCCTCTATCCCATCTTCTTTTTTGCTGACTTTGTTACGTTTTTTTTTCGTTCTCTTCTTTGTTGTTGTTGTTTGTTGGTCATTTTGTTTGTTGCTGTTGGCGATTATCTTTCTTCTCCTTCACTTGTGCGTTTCGCAGTCGCGACGATAGATTGTGAAAGTGACACAACAACGAATAACAACTGACCTAACCTCCACAGACACAGGCACAGACACTCACTCACCCGCATACAAAGGCGTCTTGTGCGGTTGGTGTTTGGCAAACTTGGCTCTAGCTGCTGGACTTCATCCTCTCTTGCTCCCCTTGCCGTCCACGTTGACGAAACAGGGGTCTTGAGGTGTGCAGTAGCATCACACATCAACCACAGAGTTCCGCTCAGCTCAAGGAAGCCCACGTGAGGTCATCACAGCGACTGTCACCTCTTCCCGCATTGTCTTTTTCAAATATTTGTGGCTTCGCTGCCGTTCATTTCAGCTGACTCACTTGCTTTGTCGTGGCTGTGATTTTTGTGTGCATACCAAGAATCATCACGTGCAGCTCAAGTTGGGAGAACAAATAACGAACAACAAAGGCCCATTGAGATTCTCCGAAGGAAAAGCAACACGTGAAACTCAGATTTGTGTTGGCGTTCATTTCTGGCAATTTGGAACGCAACGACAGTTTCTTTTTTCTTCTTTCGCTGTTGCTCGGACGCTCTCTGCATATTGACTGCAACTCACTCGTTTTCTCCTTTTGGAATTTGGGGAAGCTCCTCACTCCTTCTGCCTCCCTCTTCACTGCACGCGTCATCGCAGCCGACCACTCCATTTTCAGCGAGGGTGAGATACGTTCCCGCGCTGGGAATATCACTAAACAAGCCCCGCACTCAATAACTCACTCAGAGGCGCGCACACACGCAAAAAAAAAACTGAGCTCGGATTGCACAGAAAACAAAAATCCATATTCCGTCGTCGTTGTGATCCCACCCTACTGTGGTGGCTTCGTCCTTATACCCTGTTTCCCGTTGTTGGCAACAGCGAGGCTGCCCAACACAGAACAGCCCACACGGCGAACAATATTACACCAGTATCTCCTCTCCACTCCCCCATCCACACGTGCATAACTGCACCAGGCCAAGACCCAACAGTGAAAAGCAGAAGTTCCTTGTTGGTCTAGCCCACCGTTACTGCATATTTACAGGCACCGGCCCCCGTTCTGTACGCCCATTTGGAGAAGTCGTTGTTTTCATTTTTTTCAAGGGAAAAACAAACAAACAAACAACATCTTGCCATCTCATATACATGGAGGCTAGTTCTCCTAAAGAACACCAAGGCTCCACGTCGAGCTCCGCTCTGTCCTTCGCAGCGGCCTCTGACAGCAGCATTCCCCCGTCTGTGGAGTCGTTGGGTGAAAAACCTGCTGGCGTCTCTTCGCACATCAGCTCCGAAAATAGCTCGGAAGCAGGTCCCACGCCAGAAAGTGAGGGTGGCTGTGCTCCACAACAGCCAGACGCGGCGAGTACCCTTGCCACCCCTCCCGACGTGGTTCCAAGCAATCCGTCCTTCACCTCCGCCGACCCGCCAACCCCTTCCTCCGTCACCGCAGCCCACTACTCCAGTGCCAAGGGCTCTCGTAAGCATCACTCTCATCACCTTAGACATGACGGCTCACGTCACTACGGTTACTCGATGCCCACCGCCCTGAGTCAGCACTACGAATCTCGTGGAAGCCGTGGCCACCAACGCGGATCTCGTCACCACCACATCAACCATCGCCCACTCCGCTTCAGTGGTGACACCTCCACGTTGACCTCCACCGAAGACTTGGAAGGCCTGGAGGCACGTCTCGCCTCTGCAGCCCGGCCCATCGCCCCCCAAAGGGGTCATGGCGGCCCGCTGAGCTCCACCACGTCAAGCCTCTCCATCATCACCACCAACTCCCTCGGCTCCAGCACGTCGTCCTGTACGACGGGATTCAGCGGAAGCAGGGAGAGCGCACTGCAGCCTTACCTCCCTCCACCTCCACTTCCTGTACCGGCACCACCACTCTCGTCCCTGCCCAGTGTGGCTGCGCCAGGCTGCGGCTTTGTGCTCCGGATTGACCCGCAACGCATGCGTGAGTACCCACGTGGGAAGGTGGCCCTGGCCCCTGGATTCTCCATGCGTGACTGGACCATGAAGGTTGTGGAGCAAGCTCAGCTCAATAAGCGGTACAGCAGCACAACGATCTCACCCGAGCCCCCGGCGCTTGATCCTCAGGTGGCAACAGCCCAGTACGGCAGCAACACCGCCCATGTTCTTGTTCGTGCGGGCGAAGAGGCCGCTGCCGCAGATCGAGGCTACGCCCACGTCCGTCGCGTCTATGATCGCCGCCAGCGCTTCACTGCAGCTGAGGTGGCCCAGCACAACACCCGTGAAGATCTTTGGATTGTACTTCACGATGTTGTTTACGACTGCACAGAGTACCAACAGTACCACCCCGGGGGTGGTGCCATTCTCCTTCCATGTGCTGGCAAAGATGCCACGGCCCTATTTAGTGCGTTTCACCACTGGATTTCGCTCGAGGCGATGCTCGGCCCCTATGCCGTGGGCGTAGTGGAAAAATCTGAGGTGACGTTGTGACGTTGTATCAGTGGGTGCCAACAACAAAAGCAATAATACTAATAAAGAAACCCACCATCACTTCCATCTTGCGTGTATACGTCACCCCTCTGCAAGAGACAACAGACCCAATAATTTTGGGTCACCGCGTCAGCTTCCACTTGGCTTGTTTAGTAACAACAGCTCCTCTTAAATAATAATTCATGTATGCATGATGGGAGGTCAACGAGTCTGTGAGGAAAAGGCCCGATGCCCCCACCATGACGAGCATTCATTCTTCTCCGTTTGGACGGAGGAAGAGGCGTCCTACAAGCCCTTAGTATGTTTTCCGTCGTTTTTTTTTTCACTCAGTGGGGTGCCTCGCCTCTACCCCACGGATTGTGATGCGCTCCGCTCGTCCGCAGCTGCCGGCCCCCACCCTACCCCTGCGGTGATGTTGTTGTTGTTGAGAAGCCATGGGTAGGGAAAAAATAGGGGTTTGGAGCTCTGTGTGTGAATGTGTAGTGGTTGCCACACTGTGCTTCTTCAGCATTCAGTATGAAAACTTCGCCTCGCCCCCGCTACACACACACCCGCAACCACAGCAGAGAACGTATGTAGATTGGTGCAAATAATGACAATGACCAAACACAAGCAAACTTGATTGAATGATGACGTCTTGTTCCTAAGAAGATGTGCTCTTGTCATTCACTTCCGCCGCCATACCCTTGACAGGCCAGCCGATCTGGCACATGTGCCAAACACACAGATCATCTGTCATCTGTCTCCTTTTTTTCCTTTTTTTTGGTTCAGTACCGCACATCAGCATTGGCGTGACGGATTGGTGCACGCAAAGTGTTGATGATGGCGGACTGGGACTCATAGGAGCATGATCTTTAATAAGCTGGCTCAACGCAATACAGACGTTGCGCCTGGACTCCGCCGATTCTTAAGGATGTTTTTTTTTCTTCGTGGGTTGTGGTTTTTAATAAGCGGGCATTCAGGAGATACTTGTTATCCGTTTGTAGTGGGCGCACACGCACGTTTCTCTTCTCGGTCTTCGTGATTGTTCGTATCAGTAGCTGAGGTTGGCTGTTTTGAATCGTGAGGGAAAACGCTCCCCAACCAACCATGCATCTCGTGCTCTTCCTGTGTCTGGTCCATTGTCATTTTGTGATTTGGTTGTTGTTGGTTCTTCTTTTTTTTTTCAGTGGTTCAGCTTCGTTCTGTTGGTTATGTTTGCTTGTTTTATATTTTCATGTTTCTCTTTATTTCTGCTTTCTTTATGTTGCTGTTTTTTTGCTCTCCCCCCTCCCTTCGTTTCATGTTAATGCCAAAGTGTGCTGTTTGTTTGTTGGATATGGAGCTCGACCCTCCACCACTGGTGCGAGGACGCGCTTCTCAGGAAATATCCTTCAAACTTATGACAGATGATTTATGATTTGTATGTTTCGCAGGCCTCACCGCTTCCTATAACTCATTATCTTTTTTTCATATATGTTATTCGTTGTTTTTTTCTTCCGATGCACACTACCATTGAGGGAAGCAAACATCGATATTGGAGATGTCAGCAGCAAGGTGCAATCGTGTGTGCTACTCCACTCATCTCGTTCAAACTCGATCAACCCCCAAAATAATTCATCAATTTCCGTTTCACGTCTGTGTGTATGTATGTACGTGTGTGTTAGGAATGAGATGCCGTGTTGGAAGACTTTGACTTTGCCTTGCTCACCACCCGCCCCTTCTCACGAATGTAATGTCGTCGCCCACTCCCTCTGATACGACCATCAACGCACTCGTTTGACGCGCATCATGCCTCTTCATATTTCCTGGAATGGAGAAGAGCACCGTGTGTCTGTCATGAGCAGAGGTGCGTGTGCATGTGTTGCACGGGTGTACGTCTGATCAGGAATAAGGGGGAGCGCGGCAAAAATGGTGCGCCGTGAGAATTCGACGCACTTGCCAAGAAGAAGCACAGGGAGAAAGACGATCTTCAACGCACACACACACATATATACGCACAATCCGATGTCGCACATCACAGAAGCGAGTCTTGATGATGTTCTACGATGTCGTGCGATCTTTTGGCGTCGTTCGTTTCCACACCAGTTCAGGAGTGCCATGAACGTCCGTATTTTCTTCTTTTTTTTTACGAAGACTTGTGAGTGTCTGATGGAGTGAAATCGGCGATCGATCTCCACGCCATCAATTATGGCGGATAGAATCGATGTCATGGGTGATGAGCACCGTGAATGGGCGCGTAGCCCTCTCGTACGCACACCTCTCTTCTGAACATTGCCGTGATCAATCTAGTGTTCTGAGTGAATCTCGCATTACTCCTGGTTCTTTTCTGCACCTTCTTTCTTTGTTTATTTTTGATGCCGTTCCGTGGATTCGGACGCAATGCCGCAGGGGAATGTTTCTTTCAGGTTATTTGTGTGTGTGCGTATGTGCGCGTTTTCTTCTTCATTGTTCAGTTCAACATGGAACAATTCTGGTGTTGATTGTGAAGAGGTGTTGCCGCAGCATATGATGATTTCTGTTTTCTGACGTCTTTTGTTCTGTTTTCTCGTTACCGTGTGAGCTGCACACTCTCCCACCTCCTATGTTGTTTTTATTGATGATCCTGGCATGAGGGTGGGATGCTAGGCACGGCAAACTACCCAACCGTCCTCCCCTCACGACTGTGTGCAACAGATCATGCCATCTCCTGGCGTACAACTTCCATCTCGTTTGTTCTTCTCTAATTCTATTGCGGATGTTGTGCGGAGTTGGAGTAATCCGGATGTGTGATCCACTCGAATGACGATGTTGTACTTCATTCTTCGTTGCCACTTTTTTGTGCTTTTCTATTTTTGGGATCATCATTGTGGAGAGACGATCCTTCCGCCACATCTGCGCGTATACGTGTTTTAGGTGATCTCTCCAACTACCCTACTCTTTCCATTGCTATCCATGCTACACTCTTTTTCCCACAATGTGCTGACGTATGTATGTGTGCGTGTTGCTGTTGGTGCTATTGGTGGCACACCGTGATGGAGAAACAACACAGAATGCAATGACTCATCATTCAGTACATCCAGTGGAACTATTAGTCGCGAGAAGAACTAAGTACATCCTGCCTCCCTACTGTGTTGGGTTGGTGTTCTGTTATCAAGCATTTGCTTTCCATCTTGGATGTGCACGTAGCTCTACTCACGATTCCTCTTCTTATTTCATCCATCTTTTTTTAAAAATTTCAATTCAACCAAGTAGCTTAGTGTACGCACAACGTGAAGCTCGCCTCACCCCCCAGACACCGTACCACTTCCACTCAGCCTCTGGCCAGACTGGTTGTTTGCTGCGCCCAGTTTTCACAGTTCATCACCTCCTCACTCACCCACTCACCACGACACGGTCGTTATCCTCGTCTCTCCCTGTGCAACACAGCATATATACGTTTCACACAAGCACAGATCCACCCACCATGGAGAATCGCCCACGCTCCGCCTCCTCCCCCAAGTACAAGGATCAAGCGCCACTGCCAAGAACCTTTTATCAGCCCATCACAAGCCCTACCGCAACGATGGAGTCCCGGCAGGCCTCTACCGCACCAGAAACGTACGCCAACTGGCGAGCCAAGATGCTGGATGAGATTGGCACCGACCCAATGGCGGTGATTCGTGACTTCCCACGCATGTGTGTGTTCGTCAGTACCGGCAAACGCCACAACTACGACACGACGATGCACACGTCGACCATGTCAGCCCACGCCGCGGAGGTTCCAATCTCCAAACCTCGGAACAAGTCTGGGGAGGATGTATCCGTGGATGGCTTTGCCGAGCGTATTGAGCGCGTTCTCTCCACCGTCTTGTTGCTCTCCGAGCTCTCTGGCGAGGCCGCCACCTTTGGTGAGGCGTTTCGCCATTCGTGGAAGCGCCAACAAGAACGTGCGGAGGATCTCGCCGCCAATCCATCCACCGCCACCGCCGACGACCTCCAGCCGAGCAATCACTCCATTGACGCAGCGGAATCGCCCTACACCGCCATGGCTCCCCGTCGGCGAAAGAGCAATCTCTCCGTTCACCCACCCGCACGGACCTACAACTACAACAACAACACAGAAGTATCGGCAAAGGAACGACGAAAGCAAGCACGGACCGAAGGCAATCGAGGGCCCATCTCCAGTGCCGCCGCCGCTCTTTTGGATGTGCATGAGATGTTGAAGATTGCCTGCCTCGAGAGCCACATGATCAGCGAGCACACAGGTGGTGAGGTGGCCGGCGACGATGGGGTGGCTGATGTGGGCAGCTTTGGCACCGTCAGCGTCGAAACCTCTGCCTCTGCCATGGCCGCACGCCGATTTACCGTTCGTAGTAGCACCTTTCACTTGATGGAGTTTCTGGTGCAGGGCGTCATGTTCTATCCCTATCAACGCATGCGTTATTGCATTGAGCAGCCGTGGATGGGCAAGATGGAGGATCAGGGCTGGACCGTGCACGTTTACCCGGAAGAAACCACCTCCGACCAGCTCGACGCCCTCAAGCAGCAGAAGCGCTCCCGCTTTGTCTATGGCGGCGGCACCAACAACAACGGCACCAACGCCAACAGCTTTGATGATGAGGCATCTCCGCTCATGGCACCGGCACCGATTCGCCATCAATCAGCCCTGCAACGCCGCGCTGCCGGGGCGGCGGAGGACGTCACCCAACGCCCGTACCGTGTGATTGTGATTCATCATGTACAAACCTGCCGCCACCACCCAGACAGTGATCAGCCCAAATCAACGCCACGCTTCGAGCTGGATCTGGAGTGCAAGATTCGCGTAGAGGCAGATTTGGTACACAACCGCTTTGCCGCTTATCAGCCCTCGCCAAACTCCCCGGTGGTGGATGGGCAGCTTCACCACCTCAGCCGCCTCCACCGCAGCGAGGGAAACCCGTTGAAGGAGGGTCGTGGTGGTGGCGCTGACCTTCCAGCTCACGGCAGCCCCACCTTGCGCATCACAGTGCCATCGACGACCTCACCACAGGCCGCTGATGGTACTACTACTCCCGGTGCTGAAGGTGGCGTGGCACCAGGAAGCATGAGAGGGCTTGTGTATGAGGAGGTTCTCTTCACCTCCGCACGTGTGGTCGGGGCAAGGGTTGAGACCTCCACCGCGACATGTTTGTGTTGGCGGTCCAGCGATTTCGATACGAAGCGCAAAGAGCTCGCTGATCAGCTCATGAAGCGCTACCACGTGTACGTGGAGGATGTGAAGTTGCTCCCCAATCGTCGTTAGTACGGCACAACAACCGGCGTCGTGTTCTGGTGGAGGATTGGGTGTTTTCTGATGATGCGTTGTTGTTCGTGGGCTGAGCTACTTCATGGTGTTGGGTGCGGTGTGAAGATGGTGGTAGGCCGGAGGATATCTGCGGCAGACCACTCTTCTTCCATCGTCCTCGCCATCCACCTCGATGTTTTCTTTTAAGCATTCGTCGTGCATCTCGTCATTGATTCTTCACTGTCGTTGAGTGCTGGTTGGCTGTTTGTGTGTTGTGTGTGGATCACACCACTCAGTAAAGTCCCCTTCTTCGTTGGTGTTACTGCTTCAATTCAATTTGGATGATGGATGATGATGGCCAACAGGTTGCCGGCGCGTGTATGTTTCTCTGGCCTATAATGAACCTGTTGTGCCACAAGGGTGTGCAGCAACACCTCAGCAGTGAGCACTACTACTACTACCCCCCTCTTATCCCATCAATGCAGCCCCACACACCTTGCGGCTCGGTTGCTCTACCACTACCAGCTTATTGTTTGATCTTCTTTGGGTCATTGTGTTTCGCAGAGGTGTTCTGCTGCCTGCTGGCAATTTTCTCATTGCCGTCACTGTGTGTGTGCGTCTTCCATGCTCCACCTGTGTTTGTTGGCCATCTTCGCCAACACGTTGTGATTGGCATATGCAAAGAACATGCATGAGTTGCCAACGCGATACACGTGCGGATGTGATGTTGGTCCTCTGCATCTCGTTCATCAATGAAAATAGCTCCTGTGTATCTACCAATGAAGAAGAGAAGGACGACGCACACATTGTTGTTGGATCACACATCAACACATCATCGTTGTCGGCGTGATATGCACCGATTTGATCTTGAATGTATTGATGTGTTGTGTTTTGTTGTTTGACGAAGAAGTTGGAAGGACTTGCTTGGTAGTGCCTTCGTTGTATGCTTCGGCTTATTTTTTTTCTTGTTGGTTTTTGTGCCTTCTGGATGGATCACTGTGGTGCGTTGCTCACGCTGCACATCGTCAGCCCCAATGGTGATGACGGTATGGCAGCGGATAGCTAGTACAAGCAGCTGCACCATGTATATATCCTCGGCGGTAGAGAAGATGGCGGGTGGATGCGAAATGGCATCCAATTCGCACAGGATCTTCTTCTTCTCTTCTTGCTCGTCATTATCCCTCTGCGCACACACAAATTCATGTGCGGCAATCACCCCCGTAGTAGCTTCGTGTATGTTGGAGGTGGAGGAGCATGCTTTGGTGGAGTCATGATGTATGTGTTTGTGTTGTGGCCAAACACCACACACGCACACATGCACATGCACCATCATTCTGAATACACACTTTTATACGATTAATACACAACAACTCGTTTTTTTCTCTCTTTTTTTTCGTATATGTGCATCACGTTACGTGGTACCAGGTGATGTCTTGCAACGTGGTGTTTGATGTTGATGATCCACCACACTCCTCCATTTTGTGTTTCCTCTTAGTTGCCTGGATAGCCTAGCTAGCATGGAGGAGAGGGCCGACGGTCGCACCCTACGTGAGCAAGCAGAGGTGGAGGGCAGTTTGTTGTATTTTCTTTCACAACACTGCCCCGAGGTGTGCCAGTTGTGGAATGCTCATCCACTCTTCTCACCAGTGGATGAGGACCTGAAGATGTACTCCGACATTTGTTCTTCCCCATCACTCTTGCTGCGGAAGACGCACGCTGACTTTGTGTTGAAGCACGTGGATGGCCGGCGCGATTTTTGCATGAGTAGTGCCTTCTACTCCACGCAGCCATGGGTGAGTTACTGGTGCCTCAACGCGGCAGATATACTGGGCATCACGGATGAGCTCTACCGAAGTGTGCCGGCCTCTGAGATCGCGGCGTGGGTGATGCGATGCTTAACCATTGACCAAGCTATATCAGAAACAACAACAACATCATCATCATCATCCACCCCACAACATGCTGAACGTGGTCTGTTGATGGGCTTTGCTGGTGGCCCAGATGGCCAGATTCCCTTCCTTGCCTGCACCTACACCGCGGTGTGCTCCTTGGTGATATTGAACGATGCGCAACTTCTTCTTGCATTGCCGCGTGCGGCCATCAAACGCTGGTTGCTGAGCCTACGTACACCGGAGGGATCCTTCCGCATGTATCGTGGAGGTGAAGTAGATGTGCGCGCAAGCTACTGCGCTGCCATCATCACGACGCTGCTGCAGCTCGATGAGCCGAGCACCTTTGATGATGATGAAGATGGAGCAGATGTACGTGACGTTCCCGTCTTAACTCCGCTGGTGGCGCACTACGTGGCAGGATGCCAAAACGATGAAGGTGGCTTCATGCCCAATCACACACACTGCGAGGCGCATGGATCATACACCTTCTTAGCCCTCGCCACTCTCATCATGTGCAAGCAACCGCAGCTCTGCCAACTGCATTCCCTGCGTCGCTGGCTGGTGAGCTGCCAACAAACATTTGAGGGTGGTTTTACCGGACGCATCAACAAGCTCGTGGATTCCTGCTACAGTCACTGGATTGGTGGTTCTCTGAAGTTGTTGGGGGTGTGTGAGGCCTACTTGGAACTGCAACAACGGCAGGCTTCTGGGGCCCAAGGTACGCCAGACACAACCCCACTCCTCGCGGCCGATGTTCTGGCACTGGATGAGGTGCAGGTGATTGACGTTCGCCATCTGCAGTGCGTTGATCATGCCGGGTGGGACGCGGTGGAGAAGAAACGTGCTGCAGAGAAGGATGCAGTGGCCAACTTCTTGGCCAGCAACAACTCAATTGGAGAGGAGGAGGCGCAACATCGGCGCAGCCAGCTTCGTGAGCTTCGATCACGCATGCTGAGAGCTCATCCATCACCCGGCATGGACATGCATCCGGAGGAGCTGGAGGCGGTGCGGAGCTTTGACTACGCCGAGGTAGGGCGTGGCTATCACAACCAACGCAAGCTGCAACAGTACATTTTGTGGTGTACCCAACGCAATGGGGGAGGTCTCAGTGATAAGCCCAGCCTGCGTCCTGACGTGCTTCACAGCTCCGCCTCCTTGTGTGGGTTGAGCTACGCACAGGATCTGGCGGTGAGCCAACACGCCATGGTGGCCAACAACCCGCAGACCTACGTTGGCCGCGCTGTGCAACAAGGCTACTTGCCCGGAACGGTGAAGAGCTCCAACGGAAGTGTTGGCGTTGGCGATTATGGTGTTGTTCTTGGTGAGCGAGGGGCACACACAACCACCGTCCGTGCCGTCAACGCACTCTTCGGCCTCTGCCGCCACCGTGTGGCTGCGGCCTTTGCCGTGTGGGGCCATGCGATTGCATGCTAAGACGACGACGAATGCTGCATCAACATTCATAACAGGGCTCACACACAACACATCAGCGCACAACTTGAAACAACACACACTTCTACTCCCCGTGCATATGCATCAACACTCCTCTCTTCGTCTTCTCTTTGGTGTCTGTGTGTGTGTGCGTAGAAAGGTACTCGTGCAGTGCAAATCACCGGCGTAGAGCTCTTCAGCCGGTTGCTTCCGCCGAGATCCACATTGATTTATCGCCGTTCTTCTACTGTGTGAGACGATCATGGCGGCCACAGATGCTAGCGATGCCTCCATCGCCCAACTCAGCCGAAGCGCCTTTGAGGTACGTCCGTGGATCAATGCCGCGCTCGACGCAATACCCCCAGTGGAGGCTGACAGCTCCGCCGCTGCCGACGAGGCCAGAGTTGCTGCACTCCTCCATCGTGTTGTGGCACATCGCCAACACGTGAACGCCACTGTGGAGGACATCATATCACAGACAACGGTACGACTGCCGCGCGCGACGCTCGAGCTCTCGCGCATGGCCCAGGAATCGCAGGAGCTTCGCACGCAATTGCAAAGCATCTCAGACAAGGTGGCTCCGCTGCTTCGACCCACTGCCGATGCAGATGCTGCAACACCAAGAACAACAGCACCTGCTGGAGATGATGGTGGTGTGGTGGAGGAGCAGGCCTACGTTGGCCGTTTACGAGCTCTACGCACCTCTCACGTCAAGCTGCAACGATGCACCACGGTGATCAACAAGGTCCTCCGCGTGGATGCCTTGATGCAGCAGCTGAATACCGAGGTGAAACAACTCCAGCGCGGGGATGTTGGCTCAGCCACCGTCAGCGTGGCGTCTGTGGCGGCGGTGGTGGGTGAGGTGAAGGCCTTGTTGGGGGAGCTCTGCCTCTTTGACCCGCACTACGGCACCTCGCAGCGTGAGAGCTTGCATCAGTACGAACAATTTGTGGAAAAGGCGTTGGAGGAGGACTGCGTACGTAGCCTCACCGCGCACGATGTGCAGATTGCCGCAGAACGTTTGCAGTCATTGAAGGCCATTGGTCGTGAGGAGTGTGTGTTGCAACGCTATGCCATCAACATCACCTCCTCCTCGGTGGAATCCATGAAGCGCCTGCTCGGGCAGAGCGGAGGCACGGCCAACAACCGTCCTCCATCCCTCGCCGATGCAGCCATGTTGCTGCGTCAACGCATCATGCCCGATATCTTGGCCACGCTGCAGCGCGAAGCGGATTTTATCGCCAAACTAGAGCAAACAACACTGAAGCATCCGCAACAACCATCATCATCTGGCCAAGCCAACGATGTCAGCGAGGAGAAGAAGACGTCCGAGCTGCCTGCTGCGCTGCAGCACTGTATTGATGCTCTTACAAGCTCGTTGCGCGACTGCCTCACCTCTCCACTTCAACGCGCCACGAACAACGATGATGTGCTGGCGTGTCTCGAGGCTCTCCGTGGTGCCTGTGGCGCTCCAACGGCCTCCCTTGTCCATGATGATGATTCATCGCTCTTGGCTCGCACCTCTGCCGCAGCTCAACGCGCCATGTTGGCCGTCGTTGCCTCTGCCGATGGTGTGGCGCCGGCATTCGTTGAGCGCATTCGTCAGCGTGTGGAGAGTGAGGTCCTCCTCCTCGCCTCGGCAGAGCCCATTGATTTTGTTGGAGAGGGCCGTACGCACACATCCTCCGCTGGTGTTGCTGAGTATGACGGCCTTGCTGCTGCCATGGCACGCGGCGGCACACAACTTCTTCTCTTTGTGGGCCGTCGCGAGGCCGAGGCCGCGCTGCACGTGTGGCGGCAGCTTCTGGAAGAGAAGCTTCTGGCCTCCTTCGCGCCGCCATCTCCATGGCCAGCCGGTGTGCCGGTACGTCCAGCGTACCTCCTCGCCATCTTGGCTCGGATGGAGCTCCGTGCGAAGGCTGGCCTCCATCTCTGCCGCAACCAGCTTGAGGCCGCCCTCCGCAGCAGCAGCGCGCTGCACACCTTTGGGGTGGATGGCAGCAGCACAGCGGAGGATCTCGTGATGTGGTTGGCCACGAACGTGTGGGAGCCGCTGCGCCTCCGACTGAGCGGCCACGCCTCCGACTTGGAGAGGCTCGTTATGGATGCCCTTCTTCAGCCCTTGACAGAAAAGGTTAGCGGCTATCGTGCCATGCCGTTGTGGGTGGCGGCACACTCCACCAACGTGTCCGTGGCGGAGATGAACGCATCGCCAACATGCTCATCATCGTCGCCGCTTCTTACCACCGCCTACTCCGCCGGAGGTGCGGCGCAGAGCCCGTCGGTGCGAGACCTCGGCGAGGCCATCATGGAGCTCCCGCTGACGCTGGAATCCTTGTGCAGCCGTGCAAGCAGCCATCAAGAGGCGGAGCAGGCGTGGCTCGAGCAGCTCACCATGGCGTGGCTGGTGAATCTCGCCGAAGGTGCCGTGTCTGACTTTGTGGAGAGCCAAGTTCTGCCAACACGAATGGATTTTGTGGTGGCGGGCTTAAACAACAACAACAACAACAAGGAAGAAGGTGCCTCGATAGCTTCATCCGGTATAGAGAGCCATGCGCTGCATCAGCTCTCGGCAGCGTGGATGCGGCTGCGCTCCGATTTGGAGTACCTCCGCGACATTCTTTCTGCCGTGAGCGAGGATCGCCTCACGCAACTGGAAGAAGTGGTGGAGCAGCTGCAGGCACTGCCACCTCCATCGACGGCAGAGCTTGTGGCGCCCTTCACCGTTCGTGAGATGCTGGCCCGACATTCGGTGCATCGCGCGAGATCAGCTTCACCGGCCACGGCTGCGTAGTGATAATGATGTGTTGTTGTGTGTGTGTTGCAGCCATCTCTCATACTGTTTGTGGAGGTTCCTTTGTAGGGCTGATTTAGGATACCGTGTTGGCGTGGCCTCGCACGCTCACATGTATCCATGTTCCTGTACTCTCTACGTCCATCTATCATCATCATCATCATCATCATCTCCTCACTGTTGAAGGTTAGGCAAGGTCTTCTTACCACACATGATGCAGCGCACAACGCAACCGCTTCTGTTTCTGCTTATGGCAGTGGCGCTACTCATTATGGGCGATGTTGCCGGAGCATCCCGATCCCTCCTCCACATCACCTTCGTGAGCGGCAATCAGATCAACGCCGATCAGTCTTTTTGGACGTCGGTCATTCACACAACCGTTCAGCGCGAGATGCGATCAGCAACGGCAACAACAGATGCGTTGCTGTGGCTCGGCAACCCCATCGAACGCCCATCAGCAAATACAAAACCATCCGCCAATGATAATGAGGTGAGTGATGCAGATCTCCAGCACAGCGAGGAGGTGGCGAAGCAGTACATGCGCCTACGCCACAATCCCCACTACGCTGCATTTGTTGGCACGAACACAAACGGTGATGAAAATGATGGCGTTGCTGCATCTGGTCCTGCACAGATTCTTGGTGTGTGGGATGCCAATGAAGTGGAAGTGGGTGGTGATTTGGCCCGTGACCACCCACAACGTACGGCCGCCATCAAGGACGCCTACCTCTCCACCATGTTGCGGCTGCCTACATCCGTGATGGAGGATCTTCGGACGCGTCAGGCCAACTTTTATTGGAGTGGCCTACCCGCACCTGCGGAGAGCGCCTTGGCACATCACTTTGTGTACGGCATCTGCGTCGTGGCGCTTGACCTCTTCACCGCGAGGGGCCCATGGACCCACTTGGGGGAGCTTCTTCATCTCTTTGATGAGCACAAGATGAATGAGGCCGGCTATCCGATGCATCGGACGGTCGAGAGAAACACCACCGACCTCCTCGGTGAGGAGCAGTGGGCATGGCTGGAGGAGCTCATGCGTACACGCCTCTCATCACGAGCTCCAACATCATCATCATCATCTTCACGCAAGCATTGTGCCATGACCATCATTGCCTCACCGTGGCAGCTCCTCCTGAATGACAACAAGGCAAATGTGGGCTGGGACCTCCTCCCGGCCGCACGTACACGTCTGTTGGCCATGATGAAGCAGTGGGAGGTGGAGCGTGTGGTGATCCTCTCCGGCCATGCAGAAGCTGGTGAGGTGGGCGAGGTGATGCGCGCCGCGGAGCGCGACGTGCACCCTCATGGCATCCTGGGCCTCTACACACGGCGTATGCCCATCTCCTCCATCACAAAGGCCGCGGCGGAGTTGTTGCCGGTTGAGGGCGCCCTTTTGGAGGTGACGAGCTCCGGCCTCACCAAGGCGGTTTCGGAAGTGGCGGTGGTGGGGAAGTGGTATGAGATGGCAACACGGGCAACTGTGCGGGAGGATGGAGAGGCCAACTCCATCATCCCACGCTATCTTCATGTACGTCGGCGCACCACGGCGGTACGCAACTTTGGCACACTTCAGCTCCGCGCCAACGGTGCAGAGCGCGCAGATGCCAGTGTGCAGGAGGTGCTGGCCTCGACGGAGCTCAGTGTAGCCGTCCACGGCATCAACGATGGCGTGGATCTTCTGCGCTATGTGGCAATGCTCAATGAGCTGCCGAGCTACCATCGTGATGATGATGATGATGATGATGTTGCAGCAACCACGGAACAGGTGGACCATGTGCTGCCACAATTCACCGTCTTCAACACACCTGGTGAGTTCCCGCCGCTGAAGCAGTGGGCGTTGGAGCATGAATGTGCGGAGCTTCCCTGTGAAGGTAGCACCATGGTGCTCTACGCAAAAGTAGGGATAACTGTGGCGGCCTTGGTTGGTGTGCCACTCCTTACCATCCTCCTCGCCTTCCGCAACGGTTGGATTCGCTGGCCAACAAGAGGAGACCAATCCGCACCACCACCAACGAGGTCCACTAAAGTGAAGACGGATTAGTGCCCTCTTCAGCAACCACACACACACACACATACACGAATACGTAACAACACACAGTTGTGGTAGCAAAACACCGTGAACGTGCCCTATTTTTTTGTTTTTTTTGCCTTTTTATTGTTGTGTTTGGTTCTCTTCGTCATCTTCTTTCGTGTTGATCTCCTCCACACACACACACGCACGCATCTTTGATGCTGATGTAGCCTCACAAAAGTCATTGAGAAGGAATTTCTTCACCGATGCATTCGGAACAGTTTGATATTATCACCAACCCACAGGGTGGAAGTACTCTCTCCATCCGTCTTGCCTGTGCCACAGCGATGGAGCACTACACACGTACCCAACATGCACCTCACGATGCACGCCACTCCGCCACTTCAACGTCTAGCGGCCAAGAAGGAGTGGAGGAGGCCTGCAGCACAGGGCTTCGTGTGTATGAAGGGGCCCAGGTTCTCGCGGCATTCCTCTTTTGTTTCGGCCGCAGCCTAATGCCTCCATCTGCTTATGCCCCATCTACATCATCCATCAGCCACAATACGGCTGCTCCCCGCTCATCATCTCCACGTCAGTCGGTGCTCGTTGAGCTTGGATGTGGTTGCGGCTTGGCGGGCTTCGTGCTCAGCCATGTTCTACGCTCTATGCGCACACCCACAACCACCGCTGGAGGTGATGTGGATGATGAAACAATTCCTCGCCACGCCATCATTTTCTCCGATGCCTCTCTTGACTGCCTCTCCCTTGTGCGTAGCAGCGGGGAGCTGAGTGGCATGTCTGTGGTGGATGGATCATCATCATCATCATCATCATCCGCACGTGAGCTGGCTCATGTTCCCGAACGCATCACCTTTCCGCTGGAATGGAGTGAAGACGGCATTCATGTGCTGCAACAACGTGTGACGCGCACCTCTTGTGCCGCCACCTCATTAGACGTGGTGTTTGGCTCGGACTTGCTCTACTACCGTGTGGATGTGGAGCAGCTCATGCGCACCTGCGTTGGCTTGTTGCACCAAGGTGGTTCCTCGTCCGTGGAGGATGGCGTGGCAGAGCCACGTTGTGTTGTTCTTGCCCATTACATGCGCATTCCTGATGGGCAGCGGCTTCTCGCACGTCATGCCCGCGCCATGGGCCTCCACGTTGCCAATGTGCCGCTCACCGCCTTCCTCTCGTCGGAGCTCATCCACGAACGCTGTTGGGGAGGCTTCGAAGTGGTGTGCATGGCAACCTCAACAACAACAGCAACAAAAACGGCAGCATCCGGTGATGATGCTTCTGAGGCGGCAGACGTTGAGGCGATGAAGGCCATCTTCTCCTCACGTGCATCTGCGCTGACCTCATGGGGTGCGGCAGACGATGCGCACGATGCGTTGGCCTTGGCCAGCTCACTACTGCCCTACCCCTCCACCATTCTCAACGCACGCGCCATCTGCAGCGATGTGGATGATGCGGCCAACTTCCTTCACACAATGCTCTAACCGCACGTACACATGCATCATCATCATGAGTGTGTGGATGCGTATAATCATCAACAAGCAACATCATGGATCTGAAGTTGCTGTGTTCTGGATATTTTTCAGCACCTCCACAACTTCGTCATCCTCTTCATCTTCATGCCAACAATACATACATGTATGTGTGTGTTTGTAGGAACCACATGGAAGGTTGCTCACTCACCCCCGTTAATCCAGCCAACGCAGAGGACCTGGAGCGGGAGCGGAACCAAGCGTGGATGGAGGAGCAGGCCAAATGGCCGACCACCACAAACACACGAAGTGCGGATGGAGTAGAGGTAGAGGGGCCAAACATCTGCCATTACCTCGCGCACGCACCCGCCCCACACATCCTCCCCGATGCATGAATCCATCTCATCAGATGCAGGACTACCCTTCCATGCTCTACACACACACACACACACACACAGCATATATATATCCACATGTTCGTTGCTTGATCAAGATGCTTCTTCATCATCTTCTTCTCCTTTTTTTGTAGCTCAGTTGCCGAAGATCACCGCCACACACAACTATCTATCGTTGGCGGTGAGTACTTGGTGCATTCATCACCATCATCATCACCATCTTTTTCACCACGTAGTGTGCCAGTTAGCATGACGGATTTGGAGGTCTGTGAGCCAACTCCCGCAAGAGTGGAGGAGCTAGTCCGTGCCAATGCGGAGCTGCAACACAAGGTGGCTGAGCTGGAGCGAGGGCAGAAGAGGTTGTTGGAGCTCATGAAGGAGGTATCTCGCCATCACTCCCCACGCATACGCTCTGCGGGGAGCGATGGCCAAGAGGATCGCACCTCCGCCGCCACGCGCTCCTGCGATGGCGCGCCACCCAACGCCGCCGAAACAGATCGCAATAGCAATATCGCCACAGCCGCCGTGGATGAGGCCGACGCGAACATGGAAGATGCGCAGTATGAGGCGGTGATGGCCAAGCTCCGCGCGCTCATGCCCGACCACGTTGATGCGCCGACTGAGAATCTTCTTGCCATGTGGAGAGGTCTTGGTGGTTTCCTAGAGTGGGAGCACCACATATCACCACGTGAGCTCACCTTGGCCCTCTCACGCGTGGATGCAACCGACTACACCTTGTGTGATGAGGCCCCATGCGGCTTCGTGGAGCTCATCCTGAGCCAACTGCCCCGTCTAGAGAAGCTCGTGCTTCGCCTGCCGCGCTATCTGTTGGATGCCGCCACGATGGATTCGGTGCTCCACGCTTTTCCCTCGCTGCAGCATGTAGACCTGGCCAACTCAGCCTGGCTGACGGACGGCGATGTGGTGGAGCTCGCCAGACGTGCCGTCAATCTGAACACACTCATCCTCGACGGCTGCCCCCACGTGAGCTGGGAGGGCATTGAGATGGCCATGGCGCAGGTTCCATCTGGCATCCCGCAACTGAGCCCAGCTTCACGGGAGGTGAAGGCGGAACAGGATCACTGGCTGGAGCTCGGAGGTGAGGAGAGCCAACGTGAGTATCAACGTTTGCGTGGCATCTATCGCGACTACCTCGGTCTCGGCAACGCCGACGCTGGAGAAGCCTTGTGGCGGCTGTGGATGCACCTCGACGGTGTCAGTGGGTGGCAGCTCAAGCTCAGCTCCGCGCAGCTCTCACTCCTCCTCTCACGCGAGCGGGTGACGAAGCTTAACTACCGTGTGTTGCGTCTTCACGGATCACAATCGCCCTGTGGCACCATTGCAGCGACGGAGCTCCGCGGCTTCGTCAGCCAGTTCCTCGCACGTCTGCCGAAGCTCTCGATGCTCTATTTTTATGATCTCCCAGAGTGGCCCTTTGATTGGGGGATGATGGAGCTGCTGGAGATGGAGCAGCCCTTCCCGGCCTTGGTGGGCACCAGCCTGTACTACAGCCCGTGCTCATGCAGCGATATCCTCGACCTCGTACGCAAGGTGAAGACCCTTGGCAAGGTGCATAGCACCAATTCTGATGGCATTGAGGGTATCACGGTACATGAGCGCTTCATTCGATGTGATTCGGAGGCCGATGCGGAGCAGCTCAAGGTACTCTGCGAGGGCCACTTATATACGTGGAAGTAGAGGGGCAGACGCACACCCACACCCACATGCTCATGCTCATACTCATACTCACGCACGCATTCCTCCTCTCCCTCCTCATCGTTGGCATCAACGCCGGCACTGAAGCTTGTTCCGCAACGTTGATGGATGTACATAGAATAGTCCGAATGGTGGTGTGATGGTGCCTCCCCCCCTCCCCCCTCACCACACCCAATTGCCTCCTGCCCGCACACACACGCTGACGCCTGCCTGCGCAAAGCATGTTGCCCTTCATGTGTGGTTCAGTGATGTGTGTGTGCTCAGAACCTCTCGTGGGGAATGAACGGCTACTGTGGTGCCAACAACGCACGCCAGTTTGCTGCGCATATATGCATGGGAGGAGATTGGTGATGGAGCACAGCCCTCACAATATGTGAGATGATTGTCTGTGGGCAGCCCACAGCAGCTTTTGGTAGCCTTCAATCTCGACTTGAAGTGCCATGAGCCCACACAACACTCCTCTGGTCCTGCTGCAGCCTCCTCCCACACACCCGTCTTCATCTTCCTCACACTCTCATCTCTTGTTGGTTGTAGCAAGTGTTGCCTCATACCACAATCCATCAACACACATCTACTTTTTTTTCTCTCGTTTCCGTGGTGGAAGCGCGGCAGTTACACCGCCCACCCCTCATCGCCGCCTTATTGCGGCAGCAATCACCTCCCTCCCACATTCGTTTTTCTATTTTGTTTCTGGCTATTTTTCGGAATTGTGTGCATCCGCCCGTGCGTAGCGGCAGGAATCCATCCCTGAACAACACTCATTCTCTGTGAGTGAGGCTGAAGAGTCTCTCTGGAGAGCTCATCTCTCATCTCACTGCTTCACAATGCTCCATCGTGTGCCGGCCGCTCCACTCCGCCATCACACAGCCCCCAATGAGGCCTCCGTGAGTGGTGGCGGCACAACAACATCAACCGCCACTAATGAGGTGGTGGAGATGATCCCCTCAGCCGTGGAGGCGCCGCACACAAGCACACCGCCAACTACCACACCAAAGGACGACCGCTTCAGCAGCAACACCGCCCCCAACAGTACCAACCACCAACCGAACCACAACAACACCACCATGGTGGGTGTGGAGGTGGCGGGTGTGAGCAGCGTGGTTGATGGGGAGAGTGGCGGGGCATCTCCACAGGCCCCACCACGCGTGAATAAGCGGCGTGCCCACCGCGATCCTCGCATTCTTCTTGGCGCCAACAACGGTTTTGGCCACATGAACACCTGCGACTCACATGACGAGAGCTCCGAGAAACGCTCGGAGCGGGTCTCTGGCGGGCCACCTGACGCCATCGCCGAGCCGGGAAGCACCTTGTGTGCCAGCCCCCTCACAGGAGTCTTGAAGTCGGCCAACTCACCCCTGCTCCAACGCAGCGGAAGCCTACATGGCCACTCCAGCACCACGGCACCACACCCCACCTCCGACCCATGGAGGAGTGATGAAGCACCACAACCACACCAACAAGCACAGGAACATGATGCTCGAACCAGCCCGGAGCCCACCTTATCCAGCCTGCCCACAGTGCCCTCAGACATCGCCATGGGCTTTGCGCAGTTTCATGGTGGCTCACACAACTCCCCCATCACGAGCGCCGCTGCGATGCGCAGCCATGCCACCGACCCTGTGCGGCCGAGCATCCCGCCCAGCATCATCACCTCCGCCGCCCTGTGGAGCTCACCAAGTGGCAGCGCGGATCACCACCCACTCTGGGATGAGGTGTCCATGGCGATGAGCTCCGTCGGCTCCGAGGAGGTGTTGCGCAATCTCGCACGTGGCATGGTGCTCGGCGGCATCGATCTCCACGGCCGACCTCAACTGGAGCAGGCGCTGCGGAGCTGCTCCTCCCTCCAACCGCCCGTCGCGGCCATGAAGGCGGAGAACAGCAGCGATGAAGCACCCGCGAGCGCGGTGAGTGGCAGCCCACGCCGACATGGCCAGTACTCCACCCACAGCCCGGCTGAGCGCTCCGCCACCGAGCTGCACTATCGTAGCCCCATGCAGCACTCCGGCAGAGGTGGTCGTGGAGGTGCGCACTTCGCCGACCCCTCCCTCTCCATCCCCGACAACACCTTCCTCGCCTCTGCCGTGGAGCCTGGGATGCAGAGTTTGTGTGCCGCCAGCGTCTCGCCCGACTTCATCTTCAGCCGCCCCGTCGGAGATGATCACCCGCCCCACACCTCACCAATGCGCGCACGCCAATCCTACTTCCACGAGGTGCCCGCCCCCGATCACCTCAGCGTCCTGGTGCCATCCCCAGCAACCAACTCACCCGCCTCCACCCCTGTGGCCTCGGAGTGCAGCACCGCCTCCTCCAAGCGTGGCATGGCCCTCCCGCGCTACACCAGCACGGAGGCCGGTGAAGATGGCGGCAGCCGACCAAGCAGTAGTGCCAACATGCTCCACATGATGGACGGAAGCACCGCCTCCCTTCGCAGTGGGCCCTCCTCCGCCTACGTGGCAGGCTCACCGCTCTTTCTCTCAGAGAATCTCTCGCCCTTGGCGGCAGACGCCCTGACCCCCGCCTCCCCCGACGCCCAACTCAGCGGGGCGGAGCTCATCAGCCTCCTTCGAAGTTGGTGCAGCGCCGGTGGCTCACAGCCCAACTCACCACAATCCGACATCGCCAACCTCCTGGCACACCCGCAGGTGCTGCACTCCTTCAGCAG
Organism: Jaenimonas drosophilae; assembly: GCA_030849065.1. NCBI lineage: Eukaryota > Euglenozoa > Kinetoplastea > Trypanosomatida > Trypanosomatidae > Jaenimonas > Jaenimonas drosophilae. The sequence continues at coordinate 49,967 of JASAON010001569.1, forward strand.
CTACGGCGCCCTCGCCAACTCCGTGGAGGAAACGACAGACCCGCTCACGGTGCTCATGTCGGGAGGTGTGCCGCCGGCCATGGTCCCGGTCCTTCCGCCCATGGATGGTGGCGAGGAGGCCAGCCGCACACTCAGCGACCCCTCCACGAGCAGCGGAGGTGGCAGCACCTTCTTCCCCATTTGCCGCATCAACGCCGACGCCCACGCCTCGCAGGGCGGCCGCCATGCCCGAGACACCCCAACTCAAGGCACGAGCATCAATAACCATAGCATCATGCAACTAGGCACCAACCACAGTACATCGGGTCGCTCTTCCTCCTTCAGCAGCGGGAGTGTGATGATGATGCAGCCCACCCCACACCTCTCCACCGGCAACTTCATGAACGAGGCGATGGGCAGCCCACGACGTCTGCGACGCCACGTAACCGCCGCGAGCATCAGCCGCCTTCTCGATGAGGCGGAACGCCAACTCCGGCGCCAAACAACGCCGATTGTGAATCTCCTGGGCTACGGCCAATGCCGGCTGCCTGTGCCCGCCACTCCATCCACAGGGAGCTCGGTGGCCGTGAGCTTTCACAGCCAATCCTCGCCCATGTTGATGTGGGGTGAGAGCGAGGCACACCGGAGCAGCCCCAGCCACGGCCAGTCGCAGGACACACTCACCTCCTTTGATGAGTCAGGCTGCGATCCATCCGCTGCGTGATGCAAACACCGGGTCGGTAGGTTGGTTGGTAGCGTGTACGTGTTTTTTTGTGGTGGAGTTGGTTCATGTACGTGCGCACCACCCTCGTTCATGGTTGTATGTCTTCCACAGAGGCTGAAATGTGTGGTGGGAGATCACGAGTGTTGCTTCGCGCTTGCATGTGGTGAAGAACGCTACGCAGTTCGAAGCCAGGCATGTTGCCGCGGCACGTGATGGATATCTTTGATGGTTGTTGGATCTCCTCACCTTCGTCACTGAAGTAACGAGTGTGTGTGTGTGTGTGTGTGTGTGCATCTCCTCATTATTTCCATCTACTGTATTCCCTTATTTTGGTTTCTTCTTCGTGTTGCTGCCGTCGTCGCCGGGCGTCAGCAGTGAATGAATGGTTTCTGTTGTTTTATTGTGCATGCTTCGACTCCGGTGCGGAGGTGATGATCATCGAATCCGCGTCCTCTGCGCTCCCCCCCCCCCGGCCCCACCTTTGTCGTTGCCTCCACGGCTGCTGAGCTGTGGTGATACAAGATTGCTTCAGCCATCTCAGGATGAGTGGTGATGGATGAATATGCGATGCTGTGCTCTTCATCAACGTCACTGCACGTGCCTGTGAGTACCGCTCGCCCTCTCTTCTCCCCTCCCCTTTTTTTTTCGTATCTTCGGCTGTCTTCTCTTCTCTCCTCTCGAGTTGAAGGGCGCGCAACCTGTTGTTGTTGCTGTTTTTGTTTGTTCTTTATTTTCGTTTCATGTTATTGACGTGATGATGCCATGTAGCACGAAGGTTGTGATGCCTTCTCTCGTTGTTGCTTTGTATTGTGTCTTGATTGTGCGTCTGTTTGTTGCTGCTTATTCAATGTGGCCGAATGAGGGGATTCCACGTCAGTGGACGTTGTTTTCTGTCCGTGGTGGAGATACTCATCCTTGGTGGCGGAATGCCACTGGGGGGGAGCTCTTCCATACGCTGCGAACGAATGAAGTATCCTGCGCACCGTCACTTACATCTTGTGTGTTTGGCACGAATTTTTTTTTCGCCATCATGCTTGTGGGTTGCATTGCTCGTTGCTTCATCTATTGGTGCAACACACGCGCTCAATGTGCCATTGGATTGGCCTGTTGATCTCTATACAACTCCTCCCCTAAACACACGAAAGAGGGAGGGAAGGGGCATCCACTCATATTGCGTGGAGTGGTTGTGCTTGCCTTCGCATCATCATCATCATCATCTCGCGCTTCCCGTCGCTCACCTCACACCGCCGTCCTTTGTGGTTGGCGCAGGCACTATACCAACACCTTCCTGCGGGAGGTGGTGACGTCGAGCTTCTTCTTGCTTCTTTGCGCCCGTGGTGCAGCAGTGCATTTTAGCCATTCTTCATCATGCAATAGCACTCACCTAAGATCTTTTCATTTGTGGCATGGATGCCACACACGCACACACTTGGGCATAACCACATCTCTTTCTTGGAGCCATTTATGCTGTGTTGCTCTCCTCGTTTACCTTCACGTAGGTGGCGTCCACACACACACACACACACCAGCACAAGGATTCAATACTCACATAGTAGTTGGACGTGTGTGCAGGTTGTTGGCCATGTTGTTGCATCGATGGGCCAAGTCACTGCCTCCTGTTGGCCTTCGCCTACCAGTGGCCTCTAATCAGCCTCTGCACCAGACTCTCCGCGTGGTGATGCTGCATGGATTCTTGGCCCACAGCGGCACCTTCAGCAGCTTTGTGCGTGAGCTCACTCGCTGCCTCCCTCACTGTGCGGACGAGAAAATGCGCCATTCCCCTACAGCGGCAACAGGCACAGAAATGCGTTTGGTCGTGGATCTGGAGCTCCTCGATGCCCGCAATCATGGCCGCTCCCCACACAGCCCCACGCACCACCTCGATGATTTGGTGGAGGACCTTCAACATTGCCTCCGCTCACCCGCGGCCGCATCACCCTCCACGATAGATCACGGTGTTGAGGTCCGGCCTCCGCTGTTGCTTGCGCTGGGCCACAGTATGGGCTCACACACATGGGGAAAGCTCCTCATGGATCATCCAGTGAAGGAGGTGATTGGCCTGGTGAGCCTGGATATGCCCCCGTTGCCTGCTGAGGCCATTGGCGGCGAGCTCTTGTTGGAGCTGCGTGAAATGCTGCATCATATGCACATGGTGGATCTGCAGCGCATTCATAGCGCCAGCACCGCGCATGAAGAGTTTCTGCGTGTGGGAATGGCCGACGTGCGGGTGCGTGGCTTCTGCACCACCAACCTCATCCTCCCCACGGCGGACCATGGCGCACGGTGGCGGTGCAACGTCGAGGTGCTTCAGCATGCGTTGGCGGAGCGCAGCTTCTTCCTCAGACGTGGGTGGTGTGACGCACACGAAGGTATTCAGGCGCTCACCACACCTGTTCTCTCCATCCTTGGCGCCAACAGCCCTGTGGGGCGAGTGCATCAAGGACGATGGGCAAAATTTGCAACGCATGTGGAGGAGCACGTCATGGGCAAGTGCGATCATGTATTGCACTATGATGCACCACGGCCCACGGCAGAGCTTGTGGCCCGATTCCTGCTTCAGTGCGTCCATCAACACTACTCACAACTTGAGCAGTTGTGAAGGAGAGTTGGTGCAATGGCACACACACACACACACAAGTTGTGGTGCTCTTTGGTAACCAGATGACACGTGGTGAACCACACCTACAGTGGACGATTCCAACACCCACATGTGTATGTATGGATAATTGCTTCATTTTTTTTCTCTTCATGAATACTAGATTCTTGTGTAGGTTGGCCAGATGAGCAGTACCAATCTCAGCGTTCACGCCAAGCCGTGGGCACCCGCGCCAGCTGGCTCCTTCCCCCGCAGCAACAGCGGCTACATGGGCAGCAATCCAGCCTCCTACTCCAACCTCACGCAGGCCACCTCCTCGCCAATGCTCCCGCAGCCAAAGATAAGCCCCACAGCGGCGAAGCTCTTCGTTGGTCAGCTTCCATTTGAATGCACCGAGGAGCGAATCCGAAACCTCTTTAGTGCCTACGGTGAGGTGGAGCACATCCACATCCTTCGCGATGGCAGTAACCGCAGCCGCGGTGCCGCCTTCGTGACGTACTCCTCCGTCCAAGAGGCAGATACCGCCATCTTCACCCTCCACAACCGCTACCGGATGCTCACGAACCGTGCCATTCAGGTGAGCTACGCCAAAAACAGTCCCAACATCTCTCCTTTTGGTACGTGCAGCGCGCTCGAGGTGCATCAATCGAACCCGAACAATCCAGTTCCAAACATGGCAGCTGCTAGCGCACAGGCAAGGCTATTCTAAACACAGAGAAAAAAAAACAATCACAGCTATGAAAGCAGAACTCCCTGCACGCCCACAGATTGGCCGAGACACTTTGTTCCATGAAGAAAGATGTAGATGGGCTCTCTGGTTGTTGTTGTTCTGAATACGTTCATGATTGCTTCATCTTTGCTGATCATAATGCTACCACCAGCGATACACGCACAGATGTGTGTGAAGAGGCGAGGGCACCATCGACAAAAGCCACCCATGAACATGTCAAGTTGCCAAAAAAAAAAAATTCTTTGTGCCTCACAACTCTAACATTCATGGTGTTGCACCACAGCACACAAATTGGTTTTAGGTGGTAGATTTGCTTCATTACTATTCACATATATTCGATTCATGCCCGCACTGCCTCGGTTAGCGACGTACTTCCTCGTCGGAAGTGGCGTTGGTGGAGGTGGCGTCTACATGCTTCGCCCGCGGCCACAGGCGGAATCTACGCCATCCATGACCAGCACTGACTTCAACGCCCTCCAAAACCAACCAATGCTGCGGGATGCGCTCCGCCCTCAGCAGCTTCCGTGGAGCTTCCCCGAACGCATCAAGCGCGATGCCACGCTCGATCCTTTTGCCACCACAACCGCCCAAGATGGCTACGTGCTAACCTTATTCCGCCTCCTTGGCTGCCCTTTCTGTGCCAAGGTGGAGGCTCTGCTACGCTTTCACGGTGTTCCGTACAAGGAGGTGCAGGTCAACCCCATCACCGGAGCGGGCCTTCCAGATAAGCGCTACGAGCTTGCCCCACAGCTCTATCTCCTCCCGCGGAAGCAGAGCGAGGCGGCTGCTGGGGTCTTCGTGGTGGATTCTGGCACAATCATTGAGTCGCTCGCCCCCACGTTGGGCTACACGAAGGATCTCGCTGACAGACGTGTGACGGAGACACGTGACTGGATTGCGAATCACTTCCAAGCTGCATCCTTCATCATCACCAACAGCTCGATCCGCAACGCATACGCCACCTATACCTACGTCACACCAGTCGAGTACAGCAACATGTTCTACCATCTCATCGGCTCAGTTGCGCTGTGTGCGCTGGCGAATTGGAAGCTCAAGCCGAAGCTTCTGGCGAAGCCGCCTCACCCACTGACTTTGGCCGCGAAAGAGGAGTGTTCGGAGACGCCCTCACACCCCACGACAGAGACATGGCTGGAGGATGAGTTGAAGGCCTTCCAGCACAACGTAGCCAAGTCCAAGGGTGGTGTATTCCATGGCGGAGCAAAGCCTGATCTTGCCGATGTGGAACTCTTTGGCGTAATGCAGGTGGTGAGCTCGCATCCTTATCTCGGCGAGGTGGTTCGAAGGGGAGAAAGTGGCCAATGGCTGGCCGCGATGGAAGCCGAGATGATGAAGCGGAAAGTGCGTTGACGTCGACGGGTTGCCACATACCGTCATAGACAGCGTGGCTTCTAACGAAGGAACTTTCACGTATGTGCCCGCTGCATTGCAGCCACTGTATGCCTCCACGCGCGATTGCTGACGATCAAATAGACGCCCCCGGGCCCTTTCTCAACACGCATTCCATTTTCACAAGCATCGCGGGCACGTGCAGCGCACCCCCCCCCCCCCCTGCCGCCGCCCATTAGGCTTCGGCGGCGTCGGAAAGTGCCAATGGGGGGCGGCCCAATGCCTGCGCCGCCGGGGGGTTGCGCTCGCCGCGGCCCCTGCTGGGCCGGGGGTAGGTCCCGCGCGCCGGGCCCCCCCCCCCCCCCCCCCGGGGCCCCCCCCCCCCCCCCCCCCCCCCCCCGCGCTGCGCCCCCCGCCAACGCCGCCCCCCGGCCAGGAAATTTCCCCCACGCGCGGGGACCCGACGTTTTGGAAAACGAGCGCGGCCGCGGCGCGCGCGCCGCCGGCCGTTGCGAGGAAATGGGCCGCCAGAAACGGGGCCCGCCGCACCCCCGGCTTGCGCCGCGCAATTTTTGATGAATTCCGGCGCGGTTGCGCGCAGGGTTCTGCGCGGGCCCTTTTTCGCGCATTCCGATTGGGGGGAACCGCGCGCCATTGGCGCGGGGCTCTTGTTTTCGCAGCCAAACGGGGGCGTCACGCCAAGCCATGCAGAGCATGTGGAGCAGGAGAAGAATGCCATAATGCAGCTGGACTGCTGAACGCGTTGCGCTCACTATTCTATGCAGATCACATTGCCTCACCATCGCTTCGGTTCCTTTGGCTGTGGCTTTGCCCCCTCCTTTTGAGAAAGGGGACGGCATTCGTTCGGAATGTTCCCAGTGGCTGAAACAATGAAAAGAGAGATTTTCTACTGTTTTTCCTTGTCGATTATTGTTTATATTTTGTTTTTTTGCAGGCGTCGGCGCCCTGCCCTTTAAGGGTTGCGGCGGCCGTTTGCACGGTCCAATTTTAGTAAAGATAGTTAGGAAAATGCTCTATTTTTATTGCGCCTTGGTTGTTACAGAGGTTGGGGTATAGGGGGAAGGGGTGGAAAAAATTGTTTCCCCCGCCTAAGAGAAGGCGCGAACTTGACTGGCTTTTGGGGATGGGGGAAATGAGGGTTAGGTGTGTTTTGTCCCGGGTGTTGGTGGGCATATTTCCATTTCCATTGTTCCAACCCCTTCCAAGAACCGCACGAGGCGCAAGTGGCGCCCGATAACTTCGCATCGATTCAGTGTATCGCGGGGGGGGGGGGGG